>JAVIWB010005508.1:600000-769915 GCA_031893035.1 Dermolepida albohirtum | reverse complement strand
TATGAAATCAATAATAAGAACTATATTGTTTTTTATAAGACAATAGTAGTGATAAGTAAGTGCTATAAAAATTATTAAAAGTGAAGAAACTATTAAATTGAAACTATAATATGTGCAAACAAAAACAATAGCTAAGATGGTGGATGACACAATTTAAATGGATGGTGTGCACGGACAATTTTTACACTTTAACTAAAACTATGACGGCCAAAGTTAAAAAAGGGTTAAGTGAAATAAATTTGAGTATTTAATGTTTATTAAAAATTTTTAAAAAAGGCGGGAGAATTGCATGACTATCCTGCTTGGAAGTTCGATACTTAGTAAAATTGGTTACACGCTGTTAACGCCAAATGCACGGCGCAGGATCAAAGTGGTACAGAAGAAAATATTCTGGAAAACCAAACGCATAGACTATACAGGGTGTACGGTAGAATTCAACCATAACAAATTTCAGAATATCTCTCGTATACCATGTGACCCCTATCCAACATCTTTATATAATGTATCAGAAAATTGCAATAAAGAAACTATGAAAATCACCTTGCTTCTGCATACTTCCGGGAATTAATTTTAAGTTTGTATTTTCTTCAGTATTTAAACTGACCCAACGCATCTTCCAATAATTACTTCATGTGCTTTTGTTTAGTATCATCCAGTGCATCTTGTTAAAAGCGATTAATGAATTAAGTCATTACTGAAGACATAACCTTATTTTCTTTATTTCGAGAAGCTACTCGATCAAAATCTAGCACAAAGATTAAAACATATCTGTTTTTTTTTTATACAGTCATCTTACGCAAGTCACAATGACTTTTATTATCCGACCTCTATAAAAGTACGGCAATATACAATATTAACGAAGTGACATTAACAACAACAACTTGCAAACAACAACACTTATGGGTCGTAACTAATATGTCGTGCGCTAGGCTATTTTATTCGCGAAAAAATTGTTCGACAACAGAAAACGAATGATAGCAATGCTAGGCTATATATTTAGAGTGGGTGTTCGAAGTGTTGTTTATTGAAATATGATACCGCTTTTGCATGTAATGTAGCGCATATATATGTTATCAATAAGGTGTAATTAAGTTTGTGGAGCATTTCTATATAAAAATGTATTGTTTATGACTTGATATATGCATGCACTGTCAGTCATTAATTTAAGAGTTAAAGAGATAGATATATGTGTTGTTTGAAAACATTTCATTCCATGTATGTAATAATACGAGGGTGGTTTTAGAAGTACCCGAACCAACAAAGAAAATGTTAAAAGGAATCCTTCAAATGTTAATAACACCTTATCTACTACATATGTTTCAGAGATTCACTCATCGTCAGGTAGACTCGTATTATTAACGAGCGATTCCTTCGTAGAGTTTATCCTATCTTTTCGATACAGAAAAATAATGAATAATCATTGCCTCACTCTCTCGTCCAACAAAAATGTATTTGTCGACAAAGCGAGAATGCGTTCTCGCTTTATCCTTTTCCGAGACAAATGCGTAAACTTATGTAATGCTGTAGACATTTTGCCAGTCTTATCCATTTTGCATTACGAAACAACAGTTGCGAATAATGTAAGTGTGTTATTTATAAAACAAAAATAAGTGATATAAATAATAAGGTCGCAAGGTAGCAAGGTCGTCTATTTGTTCCCACACTCGCCTGGTTACGATCTTGACCTGCGGGAAAAATATCCCAACTCTAATTATAAATAACTCAGAGTATATTTGCTTAGTATTTTATATTTCACCTAGTTAAACTAGTGTATAACACAATAATCGATTGAGTATTGATTCCAAAATTTCAAAAACGTGTGACTACCATATAACTAAGACACTCTCGATCCAGCTTGATACCTATTTGCACGATGTATGTAAATTTCAGATCTCAGTAATAATATGCCTACCTTTGTCACAAACTTTTAAAATTATATTAGTTTTAGCTGAAAGCTCATCATATGAAAAAAAATGAGTGCGTTTTAAATAATTGGTTTCCAATACTTCATTTTGTTTTCGTATCCAAAAATATCAAAACGTTTTGAACATGACTGCTCTCGTAAGGGTGTTTCAAATTTCGCGTTTTTTTTAAAGAATAAATAAAACACATAATTTGCATTCACTTTCAAAAATTTTTATTGGTAATTGAAGTATCAGTTATGACATTTACATGCGAAAAATAATAGCTGGCAAATGGCCTCCTCTTGCAGCTCCACAGACGTCCACATTTTTGTTAAAATTTTCAATGGCATGTTGACATACTCGTAATTGAGGCTCTATCTCAACAATGACACGAATATTTTAACCTTTCAAAGCAGAAATTGTGGATTGTTTTTATAAACCTGACTTTTCACATAACCCCTAAAGAAAATAGTGTAACGATGTTAAATCAGATGATCTTGGTGGCCAATTAACATCACTGTTTCCTGAGATTACACGTCCAGGAAATTTTTCTCTCAATAAATCAATTGATTCGTGTGCAAAGTGAGGTGTAGCGCCTTCCTGTTGAAATCACATATCCTCTAGATCAATATTCATTAATTCAGGCCACAACAATTCGGTTATCATCCGACGATATCGATCACCATTGACAGTTATCACTTCACCGGCAGCATTTTCAAAGAAGTAAGGTTCAATTACACTACCTGACCATAATGTACCCCAAACAGTAACTCGTTTAGGAGGTCCAATTGTACCACCTGACTATGATCTAATGGCTTTCAGTTCGTGTGTTATTTGAAACTTAAATGCTTTCAGAGCTAAATCCTTGTGTAAAATATGTCATGTTGTTGATCCATTAAGTCCTACTTGTTGTGAACATCGTCTAGTAGACATTTCAGGATCTCCGACAACACTTTCACGAACCAAACCAATATTTTCCTGTGAACGACCACTACAACTGTATTTCTCGATCTTCCACGGAACCAGTCTCATGAAATTTTTTAATAATTCAACCAATAGTGCTTTCAGATGCACGATTATGTAAACCATAAAATTCACGTAATTTTCTAAAAACTCTTTTCACAGAACGCTGATTTTCATAAAATAATTCGACAATTTGATTGCGTTGTTGCACCGTGTACGAAGCCATTTTTGAAAATGTCATACATCACACTTATTAAATGCCCACATATCCAGATAAATTCAGTGCGCCAACTATATTTTATTTATTCTTTATTTATTCGTAATTTGAAACACCCTTTATATTGAAGACAAATTCAATATTCACGCAGTCGCTTATTTTCAAGCACATGTATCCCTTTCTTCTATTTTTTTTAATCAATTGAAACCGAAACTTCGATTATTGGGAACACTACAGTGATTACGTAATTACATATGGAATTGTTTTCACTCTAATGGAAATGAAAGTATGTTTCGTATATTTGCACGAAATCAATTATCTCGATATTCTAACTGGTTGTTGGTTGGAGTACCTTACTCGATTTATCTTATTTTGCCACACATGTTTTCCATTGACTGGAAAAACTCTTCGTACAGGGTCAATAACCTAGCTTAATTTTGCAAATGGATACAGAAAATGTAGAAGAATGTACTCAGTTTTGTGGTTTTATTAGATAATTCTGCAACTACATCCTGCATAATCGAAAAGTGTTCTGTGGATTATTATTAACTTGTACGTGCTGTAAATTTATATGTCCACAACATTAAGATAAAATAATCTATAGTATAATTATCTACAGTACATAGTATACTTCGTTTATTTGTTGGTAAATTACTTTGTTTCAGTATTTAAATAAAATGTTGGTTTACTGTTTGGAAATGCCTCTCTACAAGGTTACATAAATGAAAATACATAAACTATGACGCGAAATATGATGATTCTTACGTTATTCTGGTTTGAATAATTTGATTGATTACCGCAAATATTTTTATTTGTAAAGAATAAAACAATACATTATTAGCTTTGTCAAGACGTGGAAGTATTTCTAACTAAAAGCCTTATAAATCTTCAATACATTTATTCAAATAAAAACATATTTACATAATTAAAAAACTTAAAAATTCTTTGATAAATTGAAAATAAAATAAATCAATGTTTTTCTATACTATACACTATAAACGGATACAAATACCGCATGCGCAATGGGTTTGCAATTCCGTGTATGCGTTAATTCTTAAAAGAAGTTTGTGTGTTGGCAGCTGTATATATACGAGGGAGCGTTTTTATATTCGCGGAGTGGGGGACAAGGGGTGGAAATAAAAAAACCAAATTATTTTTCTTTTTCAATATATTCACCTGCAAGACGGATACATTTTTCAGATCTTTCAATTAATTTATTTATATCCTCATAAAAAAATGATTTCTCTTTATCTGCAAAATACGCCGAAACTGCCTCCTTGACTTCATCATCGGCAGTAAATTTTTTACCCCGCAGCTCTTTTTTCATTTTCGGAAACAGGTAATAATCACTCGGGACCAGGTCTGGGCTACAGAGTGGGTGATTCACAATTTCGAAGCCCACCTTATGCAGGGCAGCTAATGCAACGCGTCTTTCGTGGACGGGCGCGTTGTCGTGCAAAAGCAGAACAGCTTTTGTCAATTTTCCCCGTCTTTTCTCTTTAATGGCTTCTTTTAGTCGCTCTAATATTGAAGCCTAATATTCTCCGGTTATAGAAACACCTTTATCTTTATAATCAATCAACAATATTCCTTCCGAGTCCCAAAATACCGTTGCCATGAGTTTCCCAGCTGATTGTGACACTTTAAATTTCTTGGGAGGTGCTGTGCCCTTTTTATGCCACTGCATGGAGCCTTGTTTGGACTCAGGTTCATAATGATGAACCCAAGTTTCGTCTCCAGTAACAATTCCACTCAATACACCATCCTTGTCTTCATTACAGAGGTCCAAAAATGCACGCGAACATTCTACGCGCTGTTGTTTTTGCGGCGGCGTAAGCATTCTCGGCACCCATCTTGCGCTGACCTTAGACATGCCGAGATGATCGTGTAGGATTTTAAAAATTGTTGTATCGGATACTCAAACCATTTCTGCGAGTTGTTTCTTCTTTAGTCGAGCATCTTCGAGTACAATTTGTTCAACTTTTTGGATAAGTGCTGGCGTGGTCACCTCAATGCTCCTGCCCGGCCTCGGGTCGTCTTCAAGGGATTCCCTTCCTTGTTTAAATAAACTATGCCACTTGTACACCATGGTTTTTCCTGGACAAGAGTCGCCGTAAACCAATGACACTTTTCACTCCTGATTATGTTACTTGGTTGACGATAGCTGAAAGACTAACTGTCTAATAACAATGAAACTTCGTATTTATACTAATCGTGAGTCGCTGCACAGGCCACGCCCCCAATGCGCCTACTCACCCCTCTACAACCCGCTCATTCCGCGAATATAAAAACGCTCCCTCATATATATATATACGAGGATACCCGTTTATATTTCGGGATCTGGCACCGCTGTTAGTGTTGTCTCCGATCTGATGATTGCATCGTGAAGTTTGTCATTTTTGACAATGTATTTACCTTACCTATAGTTGTAAAAAATGTGTTTATTTATAATATCTCGAAAACTAGAACCAATATCAAAAAACGGAGTGCAGATTCGGATTCGGCGCCCCAAATAACCTTAGAAGCAGCTTTTGGTTGCTTAGATCCAAAACCGTGTATACTTGTGTTATTACATATGCGAAGCGTAACAACAGTTACAGTTTGAAATATTATCAAATTGACAACAATAAGATTTTTTAATAATGCTGTCTTTGGTGATCCGACCTCGTATGTAGAATCTTTCACGCTAACCTAAAAACTATTCTTTTTCCGTATTGACCACTCATTATGGCAATAGGATAATATTTTGCAATAAAATAATTTTTAGTAAACACAACTGAGTAGTAAAGTTTCACTTAGTCAAGTGTCGAAATTAAAATATAACGGGTGAGGCAAAATAACGAGCCATTTTAAAAAGGCTGTAAAAAACAAGAAAAACAATGTTTAGGAATAAATTCATTATTTCCTCAAAGAACATAAAAAAGCTTTAATTATTTTATTTTTTAAAAATAACTCCGGAAAGATGACATCCGTTCAGGCGTACACATTCTTCCAATCGTGTTTTGAAACTATTCATTACATTTTGCAGCATTGCTAGGGGAATGTTTTCCACTTCCTGTCGGATCCGTTCTTTCAGAGCTTGAATTGTTTGTGGTGGGTTATTTTGAAACACTTTACTTTTTAAATACATCCACAAGAAAAAGTCGCACGGTGTGAGATCCGGTGAACGAGAAGGCCAGATGATGTCCCCATTTCGAGAAATCACATGATTTGGAAATAATCTGTTAACAATATTCATGCATATTCTGGCTGTATGGGAGGTTGCTCCGTCTTGTTGAAAAAATGTTTCCTCGTTAACTTCGTAGCGTGCAAGCTGTGGTTCAAAAAAGTTTTCCAACATGTCGGCGTATCTTTGTGAGGTTACTGTCACAGCATTGCCACGAGCATTTTCAAAAAAGAAAGGCCCTATGATCCCCGATGAAGACATAGCGCACCACACAGTAACTTTTGTGAAGTGAAGGGGTTCTTGATGCATTTGTCTAGGATTTACGTCACTCCAGTATCTAAAGTTCTGCTTATTGACGTAACCGGACAAATGGAAATGGGCTTCGTCACTCATCCATAAGTTGTTTACAATATCCTCATGTTGATTAATTAAATCTGAAAACTCTTCACAGAATCGTTGTCGACTCACATAATCCGTGCCTTTAAGAGCCTGTACGATTTGGATTTGGTATGGATGAAGGTGGAGATCCTTGTGTAATATTCGTCTGACAGTTCGGTTTAAAATCCCAAGTGTAGTGCTATGCCGGCGAGCTGAACGACGCGGACTTCGCTCAATAGCAGTTCTTACACGGTCGTTATTCTCGGGCGTACGCACCGATTTTGGCCGACCAGGTTTCTTTTTTGTCGTTGACGAAGTTTCCTCAAAGTTCCTAACCCATTTTTTAATGGCACAGGCAGACGGCACTGTTGATTGCGATTAATGTTAAAATGATTTCGAAAGGCACGACGCGCGAGTATGTAAGAATTATCATTTTCATGAAACCAACGCTCCATTGTTACTAAATGCTAATATCAAGGAAACATGGCCGATAGCGTCCCTACCACCTCCGAATGACACGGCGCGAATCGCGGGCTTTTTAAAATCGCTCGTTATTCTGCCCCACCCTGTATAAAAAATAGTCGTACGTAAATATGTTACGACGACATGTATCACTGCTTGAAATGTCCACTTAAATAGACATAAAACAGAACTACTGTTGTCGCCCTGAACTCCTTTTAGAATTTAAATTAATAAATACCAGCGAGACATTTTCTATACAACCCGAGCTACAAGTGCGTTTATACAGCGTCAACTGTCGCATATTAAATAGATCGAATGAGTGAGTATAGCATGATATCAACGCCGTGCGTACGTACAGAAGACTGTCGACACGCAGATATTCCAAAAATTTTGTCGACTAAGTGATAAACTATGTTCGGCATCATGTGTAATAGTAATTACTGTCTGTACCGACAAAACTTGGTATTACTATTTCAAACTACTTTGTATTAGTAAAGTAACCCAATCGTTAATCAACGTCTAATGATAATTTATGTCGTCGCAAGATACTTGTCGTTGTTCCTTCTTCAATATGTGCTACTCCAAATGCATCACGCGAAGATAATGGAAAAAAACGTTCATAAAATTTTGTTTGAAAACAGTTGCATTGATTTGCTAATGAAATATTAAGCCAGTAATTTTCACCCTGTGAGGGCGCGTCTCCTTTGAGATACGCGAACATATCGAAAAAATAAAATTATTTAATTTTATGAAAAAAAAGTAATAAACAACATTCTGACATACATTACAAAAAAGTTTGATAATTATCAGTGACTTACTTGGGCCCGTTTTGTAGATCAAAGTTTCTCGAAAAGAAGTTTTGTATTTGAAATTGACACTTTTACCTATAAATATAAAAGTAAAGGAAGTGTCGGAAGCTGTCGGAACCTCTCCCGATACCCTTCAGTGTTGAGAAAGAATGATCAACACTGCTTCCTGTCTTATGGCGAGGAGTGGTTAGTAACAAAGTAACGCAATACTTTACAGACACAACTCGAAAAGTTGGATGCCCACCACCACCAGAAAAAATGAAAAGTTGAATGAACATGAACAATTTATCTAAAACAGTAATTCCAAACTTATGGGGTGCGCACCACTGGGCGTGGTCACTATAAATGGGGGGCGCGAGCATACACAAAAGATATTAATTTTTTTTAAATTGTATAATAATAATAATGAAGTATTTATTGGCCAACAGTATACATATAACTACAATAACAGGACAATGTCTAATAAAGAACTATAAATATCAAAATCATCAATGTACAAAACAAGAAGCTTACATCTAAAATATTAAATATTAATCCCTACAGTTAACCATTACAAAACTCAACACACATACATGCGTACATCTTGAGACACACCAAAAATATTTTAGCGGAGCAACTGAATATATCGCACTTATTACCAAATGTATTATATGAAGTACACATAAATGAAATGGGTGATTTAACAAGTATATTAGTGCGTGCTGGTGGAGTAAAGAAAGTCTGAACATTCCGAGTAGCAAGACACGTAACACATAGAAGTTGAGTCCATCCAGAAGCTCCAGAGAATCTATCCGACAATGCATTACCCATGTAAGAAAGACAAACCGGACATAACCCATCTCATCTCCAACGAAACCATGGTCAAAGTACTCCATAAGGTGTCATAGGAAAAACCTCTCTCATCAAGCTTGAAAGCCATACATATTATATTTGCTAAAATAACACTGTCATGGATTTATACCTCTTTTTGAAAATGTCGAGTTTCGTGCCTGAAAAAGTGCATTACTTTTCTTATTTAATCAAAAGAAAAAAGCCGCTGAAAGTCATCGTTTGCTGGTAGAAACTTACGGTAAGCAGGCTTTAATCATAAAAACATAAGAGGCGTATTTTCGACAATTCAAAAGTGGTGATTTCGATGTGCAAGACAAAGAACGTACTGGTAGACTGAAAAAGTTTGAAGATGCGAAACTGCAGGAGCTATTGGATGAAGACCCAACCCGAACGCAAAAATAATTGGCAGAAGCCTTAAACGTGGCCCAAGAAATGCTTAGCGACTGATTACGAGCAATAGGAAAAATCCAAAAGATGGGAAAATGGGTGCCACATCAATTGAATGACAAATGAAAAATCGAAAAATCGTCTGTGAAAAGCTGCTTCAAAAGTATGATCGGAAGTCATTCCTAAATCAAATACTGACGGGTGATAAAAATGGATTTATTTTAAAAACCCTAAGCGCAAAAATCATGCTTATCACCTTGCGAAACCGGCCCATCTACTCTAAGGCGTCGTTTTGGTCGCAAGACAATGCTCTGTATTTGATGAGACCAAAGTGGCGTGGTGTATTACGAACTGTTAAAACCTAGTGAAACAGTTAACACCGATCGCTGCCGACAGCAAACTAGCAGTTTAAATCATGCATTGATAGAAAAACGTCCAGAGTGGGCCCGAAGAAGTAAAGTGATTTTTAAAATCATACGATCAAGGAAGCGTTGAAAGCACTTGGATGGGGCATAATATCCGCACCCACCTTACTCTCCAGACTTTGCCCCGTCCAACTATCACCTTTTTGCGTCAATGGGACACGCGCTTGCAGAGCAGCACTTCGCCAATTTTAAAGTTGTTAGAAAATGTCTCGATGAATGATTTTGCTTAAAGGACAAACAGTTTTTTTGAGATGGCATCCATAAATTGCCTGAAAGATGGGCAAGGTGTATAGAATCAAATGGCCAATACTTTGAATAAATAAATTTTTCCATTTTCTTGAAAATTATGTAGTCTTTTTACGAAAAAGTCAGTAATGACTTTCCCGGTACACCTGATAAATCACTGCAAACACCTCTTTAGATGCATGAATATATTTTTTTCTGCATTTTGTAATTTGCATTCAATTTTATTTAATTTAACAATGTGGTTCATATTCATTTTTTAAATATTTTTATTTTTTAATTTAAAAGGTAAAAGGTAGAACACTAAGTATATATATTATATGCTATGTACATACATTTATATATTATTGTATCTCTTACTGTAACTGCCAATAAATACCTTATTATTATTATTATTTATGAAACTCGTAATATTTCAATTTACACTCTTCTTTTTACGACGAATACAGCTGCTGTTTTCGTCCTTTATACAGAAGTGTTAGACAAGAAAAGAGGTAACATTTAATGTTCTTCAGTATTTCAATTTGTGAAACAATTTTCCTACAAAGCACGGTCCAAGAATAAAAATATCTCGAGGCATACATAATCGTTAGTATAGTAGATAATAAACAAGAGTCGGTTGAGTCAGCGGGTTTCAAATTACAAAACACCGTGTTTATATATCTTCCCATTATTCACTAATGGACTCGACGTTGGTCCCTAATGAGTTCAAGAGATTCCGTTGACGAGAAATCCACTTAATATTTTAAAGACTATGAAATTTTGTATGGCGATTATCAACGGAGGTTTAGTTTAATGCGATCTTTTTTCATCGTTTCTATCTCGACCAGCACACAACAATGAAATACAAAGAAAATAAAAAAAAATTAATAATAATAAAACGGACTGTAATATAACTGTAACTTCTGAGAAAGAATCGTTTCCTAGTTTGTGTAAATTCTAATAAAAACCACACCGAATTGACCCGAATTCGTTTTCCTTTTTTAAAAATAATTCAAATCGAATTATACTGTTATAATTAAAATTACAACAGTCGGAAGCGATTGTTCTTGTATTGCTATTATTCTTCTGCTTTTTCTTTCGTCGCTTTTTTTGCGGTCTCTTCTTTTTCGGATGTATCGCATTCTTATTGGTCAAGTGTGATGTTTCAAGAAAGTACTGACATTTTTATATAAACTCGATCTGATGGCAAAATAAAATTTGGTTAATTGTATTTTACAGGTAAGCTTTAACTGTTTTTGTGAAAAAGAATTACGTAAATACAAATATTCGTAACAATTTTTTTAAATTTCTTTTTATAATTAACTCCGAATTTGCGAATGTTCAAAGGAATCATTCAAATGTGAATAACACACCGTTTACTACATATGTTTCAAGAATTCACCTATCATCAGGTAAACTTGTGTTTATTAACGAATGATTCCTTTGTAGAGTTTATTGTAGCCTTTCGATACATAAAAATATTTAATTAAATATAATTTACGGAAAAAGAAGAATTATATGAATATAAATATTTGTAAGAATTTTTTTTGGGTACCATCTATCAATTTTTACATGGTACTAATTATGGGTATACTTAGACAATTGAAAAGAGCAACTTAGCAATATAAAAATTGGAAAATACTGGGTTGTAGATAATGGAATCAACAACGTTCACATAGTGGACGAAGTAAATGCATTGCAGTACAAAAAGCTCTTATTAAATAGAAAAGTTGGATAGTGCTTTAAAAAATTAAAAAAGTGCATCTGTAGATCTGCTACCTAATTTTGAAAGTAATTTTGATGGAGCTTGTGGTTGATTAACTTAATCACTGAAGGTTGATATATAACCCCTTTCCACATTATTTTCGTATTCTGTATACGTATTTAGACAACTTACGTTGTCATCATCAGCAGATAATTAAACAATGTCGCACCTGGAAAACTACGGCAGAAAAATACCCGTACGAAAACAAATTCCGCACACGATCTGTACCGTTGAAAGCCGAAACACACACAGACCAGTGTGCGTTTTGGCAGTATATTTGAGAATATTTTCTTGATTTGATCATCGGAACAAGGCTCGTACCTCACTATTGTCTAATTCCCGCTTACGCCCATTTAGGAATTTATCCATAATTCTGTATAAATATTTATTGCTATTTGAATACAGATAATTGCAGTCAATACGTAAATTGCAGCGTACACAATTGAGGATCAACGTGCCTGAGGTTGGTTGGAGTAGAACGAGGTGCAAGATAGAAAATTATAGGATGATGGGGGCGGGGACGCGATGAGAATTAAAAATTGGATTGCAAATATTAAAAGCTTTAGAGATGCTGTTTCTACAAATTTGAAAAATTGAAATCTATGAACAGTAAATAGTGTTTTTTTATACGAAAAGTTTTTTGTCGAAAACTACGATTTTAATTATTTTTCTTCGATATATTTTTTAATCAATGTATTGAGAATAATAAATGATTAAATTTTCGTTAAAATATTCATATCACTTATAGAGAAGGTTTAATAATGAGTTGCAGCTGCACATACATAAATAAATACATGCATTCATCTTTCTTTATCTCTACTTCTTCATTTCGTTTTGAATTTCCACTTAAATGAATATAGGAAGCCTCTATTTAATTAAGTAGTTTTTAAATTGAACTTCCTTTTGTTCCAATGGAGTAACCTTACTTTTCTTCTTCCTTAAATGAATGGAAGTTGAGATTCAAACGTTCTGCAACTATCAAATCTATATTTTCGTTACTGTTTTTAATGTACCCATGGCTTCGGGTGGCATCTGTTTTAATATATACTTTCATTTAAGCTTTTGACTTGTGACCGACTACCTTTCGCGAATATAGCTGATACACACCCACTTAAAGTATGCTTCTAATAAGATCTCCCTTCTATGGACTCATGTGGAAGCTCATCATATTTAATTATATAGTTTCTAAACTGAACTTTCTTTTGTTCCACTGGAGTAATATTATTTTTCTTCTTTCTTAAATGAATGGAAATTAAGATTTAAACGTCCTGCAACAACCAAATCTACATTTTCGTTACTATTTTTAATGTACCCAAGGCCTCGGGTGGCATCTGTTTTAATATATACCTCCATTTAAGCTTTTGACTTGTGACCGACTACCTTTCGAATGTAGCTGACACACAGCCACCTAATGCATGCTTCTAATAAGATCTCCCTTCTATGGACTCATGTGGAAGCTCATTCCAAGCAACTTGTAGGACATCATGCAGCTGTTATAAGTTTACTGGAAGCCTAGAAAACATACAAACGATTCATCATATTTTATAGGCGATAGTTCAAGCACTGTGCAGATCAATTGAGAATATTGATATTGATCTCGTGTAGGAATCATAATCTAACAGCGCATTATAGGGACGGGAATTCTTGTTGAAATGTGATATTATCTAGTTATTGCTTAAAACTAATTTCACTGCTGTACTTTTGAGCATTTAACTGGTCGCGAAGGAATGCCAGAGTCTTACTTTTTAAGTGTTTTTAATTTTCTCTTTTAGATAAACTCGTAAATCGATATGTACACTAGATTAAGATTTACACTTCCTATATCCATTGAATTTTCATTTAAACGAGTATAGGAAGCGAAAATTTTACTCAAAATAATCATTACGTTGATTATATATATATATATACACGCGACGGATGTTTATGCATGCGATATGTATAATGAAAAGTGTGACCGATTAACATAGGTATGCGAAAGATATGCCCTTCGAAAGCACACACGCACACACACACACAACGAAATAACGGGATCGAAAGATTTGTTATTATTTTCATACTTTAGCGATGGATAAAACTTAAATCTTCTAGACAGCTACCTAAAGAAGAAGAGGAAATGAGGTTATTTTAGTGCTGACATAATGTAATTGCTTGTTAAATATTTAATATGTCGTGTCTGCAACGTATATTTATCAAGAACGGAATGCGAAAGGTTGTAAAACGCGTATGGAACTATGAGATATTTTCGAAGACGCGAAGGAATTTTACCAAGACGACAATTTGTTTTAATTCATGCTGCAAGAGTGAGATTGTTAATCATGCAGCTAGTTGCCGTTTTTCTTTTCGTCCGTATAGGATGTAGTATGGCGAACAGCAGTTATGCATATTTGGGGCAGAAGATGCATAATAAAATGAATATTTGCATACTTACACTTTACCTCTTGGTTACGTTAATTAAAATATTTACAACTTCCTGGAACGAAATACTACAAAATCAGTTGAATTTATTTAATCACTACGTTGTCGTTGGTTACACTGGAACATGCAGTTTTTTTGTCGGAATATTCTGTTGGGTGATTATCATGCATTATATTGCCTCGACTAATGCACAACCTTAAATAATACTAAAACAAAAATTAACAATAAATTCTAGGAAACTAATGAGATACAAGGAATCATATGAATGCAAACGACAAAACCAAACTAAAAATCTTACGAAATCTATTCCCTTAATAAAACGAGTTTTAGATGTTCATAATATTCTCCCCAATATAAAACTGGAAATCTTGAGCCTTTTCGAAATATGTAATGGGTGTTTTTTAAGTTGCATGAGAACTATCGATATAGATAACTATGATTTAACAGCTGACAATGTCAAACCGTGTTGATATTTCTGTTCAGTAAGGTTTGGCAAGTCATCATGAATCGTTTAACGTCAGAACAATGCTCCCAAATTGCGGAAATTTACTTTGAAAGAAATAATTCTGTTGACGAAGTTCATAGAGTACTTCGTCCATTTTACGGTCAACATAATCGGCCTAGTGAGCAAGCAATTCGTGCTGTTATTGATCGTTTTCGCACTAATTGTACTCTCCTCGATTCAAAGCCATCAACGAGCCAAAGAAATGTGCGTACCGAAGAGAATATTGCTGCTGTAGGGCGATGTATTCAAGAAGACACCGAAATGTCGATTCGTCGTCGTTCTCAACTTATTTATGTCCTTTGACTACGTGGAAAATTTTACGTAAGAATTTTGGCTTACGTGCCTATAAAATACAGCTTGTGCAAGAATTGAAGCTAAACGACCATCGTTTGCGTTCGCATATTTGCTGATTGGGAACATTTGAAACTGGCCGAAGATGAGCATTTTTATTAAAGAATTGTGTTTAGTGATGAAGCTCATTATAAGCAAAATTGCAGTATTTGAAGAGAAGGCAATCTTCAAGCTGTTAACGAATCACCATTACATCCATTAAAATTAACTGTTTGGTGCGGTTTACACGCTTGAGGCATCATCGGTCCTTATTTCTTTCGAAATGAGGAAGGAGCTGCCATTACGGTAAATGACGAGCGCTATCGAGCCATGCTGACTGAATTTCTGTTTCCAATAATTAATCAGCTAAACATCGACGACATTTGGTTCCGACAAGACGACACAGCTTGCCATACAGCGCGCTTAACAATCGATTTATTGCAAAATCAATTTGGTGACAACTTTATTTCCAGAAGTGGTCCTGTTCACTAGCCCCCTCGCTCGTGCGATTCAGCACCTCTGGATTACCTTTTATGGGGCTGTCTTTAGTCATTGGTTTATGCCGACAAACCAGTAACTCTCGAAGCATTGGAAGCCAATATTCGAGCCACCATTGACGCCATATGGCCAGATATATTGGAAAAAGTAGTTAAAAATTGGACTGATCGAATGGACCATGTAACTCGTAGCCGCGGCGGACGTATGTCGGAAATCGTATTTAAAAAATAAATGCCATGAAATTATCTATCAGATTATAATAAGAAAAACTTAACTCCAACAATATCTCTGTTTCGTATTATCATTTAAAGTTCTCAAGCTCTTAAAAAATACCCTGTATATGTAAAAATTTTTTTCAGTCCAATAATATCGTGTATCAACAAGACAAAGAACTCGCCATGTGTTTATTACTGAGCCTGCCTTAGCGGGCGAATTAGAAAATACAATTTTAAGTCATTATTTATCAAATAAACACATTCTATCTTGATTTAGATACGTAGACGATACAATAGTGGGGTTCTCTGGTACTGGCGGAAAACTCAAGTCATATTCCAACTTTTTAAATTGAGTACAGAATTAGAAATTGAAACATCTATTAAGGCATACTATCTTCTTCTGGCCTTTCGAGCTAGAACCGCGTCACTGGTATAACTGCCGATGTTTCGTACCCACTCGTATGGGACATCTTCACGGCTCAACTACTGCTACTGTTTGTTGCACCGAAACTCAGTTTCAGTGCAACAAAAAGTAGCCCTGAAGGTGTCCCATACAAGTGGGTACGAAACGTCGGCAGTTATACCAGTGACACGGTTCCAGCCCGGAAGCCCAGAAGAAGATAGTATGAACCACGATCTTGGAAGTCTATGTACTAGATTATCTATTAAGGCAGTGTGACAACCGGTTTCTTTTAGCTTCTTTTGGGATATTTTTTAACGAGCGATAAAAATATGGAAGCTAGAATTTTATTGATATTTCAGCAGTAAGTCAGAATATTTTCAGATCAAAATCTTCATTACAATGTGTGTTGCACTACTACAAAGACACCCATGTGGAAAAAAAGTTTGTCGACGGTCTCCATGATTTCGGCTGATTGGATCATCTGAAATAAAAAATCATACGGCATTTTAGTCTGTGAAGCTGTGGCTATCGCATGAACTATAATCATTCTAAAACATTGAAAATTGAAAAAACTATGTTTCTGAAATTAATTTTAAAATTTCATGACTGAAGAGCAGATAACAAGACGTATGACTTGGTGGAGGTGCTAAAAGAGTTTAATAAGGGGCAATCTCGGTATGTGTACAACATCGTGACAAGTGAGGAGACTCGGCTGTATTATTACGGTGTGCCGACCAAAGCTCAAAACAAAGTTTGGGTCTTTGATGATGAGGACACACCTGTAGTTGTCAGAAAATCCCGATCTGTAAAGAAGAAAATGGTAGCTATATTTTTCAAATCTAGTGGAATTGTGGAACGCGTTGTTTTGGACACACAGAAGACAGTCACAGCTAATTGGTATACTGAACAGTGCCTGCCTAAATTCATTGGATCTATGAAGAACCTGCGGCCAAAGTCAAGAACGGACACCTAGTTCTTCCATCACGATAATGTTCCAGCTCACCGCGTCAAAGCCTGTACCGAATATTTAACGACAGGATCGAAACTTCTCGAGCACTCTCTCTACAGTCCAAATCTTGTTCCCTGCGACTTCGCACTGTTCCGGCGTGTGAAAATGACGCTAAAAGGGTGGCGATTTTCCAGTGATGAGGACCTTCTTCGGGCTTGGAACAACGAGTGTTCTTTACTCCCTTGGTAGAACTGGTTTAATGTTTGGTTTCGGAGAATGGAGAGGTGTATTGAGTGTAGGGGAAGTTACTTTGAAAAAATGAAATAAACAAAGCTGTATAGCAAAACTTTCCTAGTACCCTTTGTATGTAACATCGACCAAAATTTTATTACACGATTATGCAATATTTGTAGACAATCTAAATAGTAATTAATTAGTTTGTTGTAGAATATTCAACTTTAATATAATGTTCTAATTTCCATGTTTTTCTCTTTCTTTATTATTGGTAGTAACCTTGTTTGTTTCATTAGAGCAATCTTATCTTTTTCTTCTTTAAATGAATGGAAGCTGAGATTTAAACGTCTTGCAACTACTAAACCTATAGCTTCTTTACTGTTTACAATGTATCCACGACGCATGTGGCACCTGTTTTAATATATACCTTCATTTAAGCTTTTGCCTGGCGACCCACCCTCCTCCATGAGTCTGGCTGACACACTGCAACCCATATCTCCTGAATAGGGGTTCAAAAGGTAATAACTTTTAGTAACACGTAAAACTGAGAATAATGGAAAGAAAAATACTGAGGGTGATACTAGGGATCAGTGAAAATAAGAGATGATGAATATAGAAGAAGGACTAATCATGAGCTTTTACAGGAAATAGGAGAGGACATAATAAAAAAAATTAAACAACAGAGAGCTAAATAGTTAGGACATATATGGAGGTTGTGGAATGGAGTCTGAGAAAAAGGAGGAGGGGAAGGCCGAGGAGTACATGGAAGCGAGAAGTGGAGGAGGATTCGAGAAGGACCGGAACCAGTAACTGGAAGCAGAAGGTGGGGAATAGAGAACAATGGAGAGAAGTTTGTGAAAAGATAAAGGCAGGAAAAAGAGGGGTGATCTCCCCAACATAAAACAGATCTGGAGAACCGAAAGGTGGCTTAACTCCTATAGGAACGTTACGCCACCATAATAATAATAATACGTAAAACTAACTAGATTACAAGCATTTGAAATAGTGGAAGTATAATGGAATGGAAATAAATTCATTTCCTCACTTTTTTTAGTTCTCAAATGTCACGAAGCTCAGTGTTAACTCAATTGTTGTTTATAAAAGTAAAAGCTGGTTTATATCATTTATTTCTTCAATTCATAAACGATTGCGATTTATAATACTGCAAAAAATATTCTCTTGAGTAATACCAATAATACCCATTATCCTATTCATATATACAATAAAACGTGACATTAAGAAATATATTTCATTATGTCTCTATAATATATTAACACCTACGTTGCGCCAGTATCAAATCATATCTTGCGTTACTCATCTACTGGCATCCACACTAGTAAATAAACGCGCCGGTTCGAAAGACAAACGAGAAAATCGCCTAGGCTTTCATATAAATGTATTACATACATATGTATATACGGTGTATAGTCAACATGCGTGAATATGCAATATAAATTACACATCTTATATATTTATGTACCTACCATAATTGACTTTCAAACAGTGTGTGTTAGTAATTATTACAAGAAAGCTGAAACGGAGGAATTATCTTTCTTTTATTAAAAATTGCTAATAGCTAATTTGATTTCATAGTCGGAAATGATTATATCTTCGCCGTTTATGTTTAGTTATTGTTGGCGATTTGTTTTTTTTTTTGAATTTATGGTTCCTTCGACAACATTTTTTTGTAGTCTTTTGCGATAAGATTTTTAATGCTTTATGTTAAGTTGTACCTGGTCAAGTCATAAATACTGGTACACAGAAAAATCGACGCCAAATGAAAACGAATTAATATTTAAAAATTTTTTTTTTGTTTTTATTGGGATATTCAATGGCTACAAATCTTAGAACAACTTATTCGAAATGGCTTCCATTTGCCTTCCAGCACGACTTGAGACGATGTAGCCACTCATCGATCGCGAGACGCACGTCATGCATGGGGAAATTTTCCAATGCACGAACAGGGGTCGCTTCAACATCTCAATATTTTAGTGTTGAGTAGAGCAAGCCATGCTGTCTAATACGGACCACAACTTGTAATCCAACGGGTTGAGGTCTGGACTACCAGCTGGCCAATCATTCGTTCATATGATGTCCGGAACATTGTTTTTGAGCCACAGTTGAGTCGTTTTTGCTTTGTGAGCTGGAGCAGTCTTGCTGGAAAGTCCATGGCTTATTGATGAATATTGATTGGTTGAGAGGCTTCGCAATGGTTCTAAGACGGTCGATTGATATATTTTGGCGGATGTTTTTACTCCTTTCTCGCAAAAATGGAGCGTGGTAACGCCATCGTAGCTCACTGCCCACCATACCATTACAGACGCGGAATGGTGGCCTCTTTGAACCCTCGGGATGAGTTGGGATGTTTCTCTGGATGACCAAGCATACACACGATCGTTCTGTTTATTGAACGATTCTTCTACGGTGAAGATTTTCCCGTTAGTAAACAGAATTTGTCTGTGAGCGTTCTTCGCGTACCGGCTGAGTAACGCTTTCAATTTTCGCTTGCATTTTTCATTCGATGCGGCCGTAAGCAGGTATCCAGTGTGTCGCTTGTACGCGCTGAGTCCCAAATCTTCTTTGATAATGCGAAACATGGATTTTTTCGAACTTTGCATTTCCCGCGACAAGATTTTCTGTTTTCGCAGCGGTTTTCGGTCGATTCGTTTCTTCACGGCTTTAATCGCTTTCGGAGTTCTCACAGTACGCGGACGGCCGGATCTTTGACGGTCTCGTACTCCACCAGTATCCTCAAACAACTTCACAGCACGATATACAAAATTGCGAGTGATTCCAAGCGGTCGCAACGTGATAAAGATATCGCCTTTTTCCATGTTGCTTTTTAGTAGGCCAACTACAACAATACGATTTTCGATGTCGCCCCATTCCATGATTGTAAACAATTAATGTCAAAAACTTTTTACGTCACAATGAAGCATAAATGTCAACTGTCAAATCGCAATCAATACGAAATGGATGCGCCCAGTGTTGTATTCGTAATGAGTGCGTTCAGTTGTGTACCAGTATTTATAACTTGACTAGGTATATACATACATACAAACATACGAGTATGTACAGGGTTCGTCAGTGAAGCGGGAAAATTTGAAAACTCTGTTAATCATTTGACGTTTAGGTGAGGGCGCTGAAGTTAATGATAAATTGTCAGTTATTTAACGCTTTTTAGAAAACATAGAGCAGTAATCAGGTGCTCGTCGTGTTTTCTGTGTAAAAGTGTTTTATAAAAATGGTCACTCCGCGACAACTGTGAGAAGGTTATTTCGCACTCATTTCAATATTCCACGTCATTGGCAGGTACCGTCTATTCACGCAATTATTGTATGGATACAGAAGTTCGAAGAAACTGGGTCTACTTTAAACTTAAAACAAAAAAGAGCAGCAAGAAATGTTAGAACGCCACCAAATAGTAATATAGTTCGAAGTACTGTAACTAGTAGACCAAAACGTTCTGCGAAGAAACAATTATAATTGAGGCTCTATCTCGCCAATGACACGAATAATTTCATCTTTCAAAGTAAGCATTGATTGTGAATTGTTTTTATAAACCTGACTTTCCACAAAGGAAATAGTCTAACGGTGTCAAATCACATGATCTTGGTGGCCAATTAACATCACCGTTTCTTGAGATTACACATCCAGGAAATTTTTCTCTCCATCAATCAATTGATTTGTGTGCAAAGTGAGGTGTAGCGCCATCCTGTCGAAACCACGTATCTTCTAGATCAATATTCATTAATTCACGCAACAAAAATTCTGTTATCATCCGACGATGTCGATCACCAGCAGCATTTTTAAAGATATAAGGTCCAATTACACCACCTGACCATAATGCACACCAAACAGTAAGTCGTTTAGGATGCATAGGTTTCTCATGAATAATTCGTGGATTTTCCTCACCCCAGATATGGCAATTTTGTTTATAACATAGCCACCAAGTTAAAAATGTGCCTCATCGGAAAAGTTTATTTTTTGGAGAAAAATCAGCTTGTTGTTCATTGATGAAATTGACAAATGAACGACATTTTAAATGATCTAATGGCTTCAGTTCCTGTGTTATTAGAACCTTAGATGCCTTGAAAGCTAAATCCTTGTGTAAAATACATGTTGTTGATCCACTAAGTCCAAGTTGTGAACGTCGTATAATGGACATTTCAGGATCTTCAGTGAGCCCTTCACGAACTAAATCAATATTTTCTTGGGAACGACCACTACGACTGTATTTTTCACGTTTTTGATCTTCCACGGAACCGGTCTCTTGAAATTTTTTAATAATTCGACCAATAGTGCTTTTAGATGGAAGATTATGTAAACTATAAAATTCACGTAATTTTCTAAAAACTCTTCACAGAACGCTGGTTCTCATAAAATAATTCAATAATTTGAACGCGTTGTTGTACCGTGTACGAAGCCATTTTTATAAATGTCATACATCACATTTTTTAAATGCCCACATACCCAGACAAATTCAGTGCGCCACCTATATTTTATTTATTCTTAAAAAACCGCGCAATTTGAAACACTCTTTATAAAATGTCGTCACTATTACAATCAAATATTCTTGCTTTAGTCCATTAACGTGTTCACCATAGTTTGATATGTCTCGCTTTTAAATCTCTTAATAATGAATATTTCCACAACCGTTAAAGAATCAGAAACAGCATCGATCTTTCTTCTCAAATGCAAAACATTAAATCGTTTATGCGTTAACGCGAAAGCATGCTTAGAAGCGAAAATTGTTTTCATTCTAATTCACTGTGGTATGGCGTTAGTTAAAGAGTTATGTGTAATTACGGTCCCTGGCTATATCGCGTAAGAAGAGATTTCGCTTCTTTTAAAATCAATTTAGGCACGTTATTATAAATGCATTTAAAATTAGTTACATTCTAACACGTGCATGTATTTATGTGTATATACATTCGTTTATGTATAGAATTTCTTATTACTTGTCGGAAAGATATTCACTTAGGTTTCTTACGGGTCTAGTGCGTATGTATATTAGATGAAAATATGTAATTAAATTGTAGCAAGTAGAATTCAAATATCAACGGCATGAGAAGCATTTCAGCTTACGTATCTGTTAATGTATCTGTTAGGTTGAGGATATTTTATGAAATCGTGGTCATAACCGACTGTTAGATTATCTTTTAACTATAAATATTATTAGTCTGTCTAGTAGACTGCCGCTGTCGTTGTCAATACTTTCTTCACCTTGGCCTCCAGGTTGGAACCGCGTCTTCGACAGTAATGAGTAGTGACATAAAACATAGACTATTCATATCGGCTACTATAAACTTCTTAGGCGAAGTCTAATCTGCCATTACAACTTGCATAAAAGCGTCCTCTATTCCTGCTGATTTTCGAAAAGCCTTATTACCCAGCTACTCCAAAGCCCCAAACTGTACGGTCTCTCCAAAATTTACAAACCCAACATTCTTCTGCGTCCCATAGTTGGTTCCATAAACGGTCGTACATATCTAAATATCTCATCAATATTCTTAAACCATGCGCCGGCAGCTTCCTTTATCAGAAACTATTTTACATTTTATCCATAGACTGAATGATTTGGCGGTATAGTCCATAGTTTACTAATTAGTTTTGACGTTGAACTTTATTTCCCAAAGCTCCTATATCTGATACTATCCAAATTCTCTGACAAATCTTATCCGCTGACAACCAGCCTGACGATTTGGCCTATCTGATAAAAACTTGCTTAACCTCTAACTATTTTGAGTTCCGTGGCAGTTATTACAACCAGATGTTGGATGGAGTCGTGGTGTCTTCTCTATCTTCCGTTGTCGCCGATATTTTTATGGAAGCATTCGAGCGACAAATTCTCCTGTAATGTAAAAGCGAAATGTTGGTGCAGATACGTAGATGATACATTCGTTATTTGGCCGTATGGTCGGATTCCTTAAATAATTTGCATTCCCAAATTCCATAATATCTTCTTCTGGGCTTCCGGGCTAGAACCGCGTCACTGGGGCTGAACTACTGTGTGAACTACTTCAGTGCAGTAGTTCAGCTCTGAAGATGTCCCATACAAATGGGTACGAAACGTCGGCAGATATACAAGCGACGCGGTTCCAGCCCGGAAACCCAGAAGCAGATAGATGTCACCAGTATTTTGTTTTGCCACACTCCTTGCATAGAAAGTTTCGTTTAGCGACCCTCCGTGATCATATTGAGGGTCTTTTTTCGATCTCTAAACAAAGTTAATTATCATAGAAACAATTTAAGTACGGCATCAAGTAGCAAGTGGTTTTCAGAAGCAGTTTCTGTATGTCTGCATTATAAAGTAATTGAACATCCTCCTGCGTTCATCGAGACATATAAAGTAATCGTTTAATCGCCATATTAACACCATAGGTTAACAGTGTTCGGTTCCCCGAAAAGACATTGATAAGTGTCCGTGTAAGGTAGAGGAATAATTATTTGCGATGTTTTATTAGTAAATTAAATAGTCGTGAGATCACTTTATTAATTAGTTAAAGAATAGTTAAGGTAATAAAACCTTAATTGGTATATTATTTGTTGATTAATGGAGATCATTGATACTGGAAGTAGAATGTCTTGTATCTATCATATTAAGTAAATAAGTCTTTAGCCAATAGTGAAGACACTAATGTAAATTACTAAGACGTAGAATCTATTGTAAAATTTCTCTAAACTGCATGCGTATCCAGCCTAACCTCATGAGAGATTTGTATACTAATAGATTAATCTTACTAAAGATTATATATTAATTAGATCAATATTAATAAAAATCTATATACCAGTATCGAACATTTAAATCACTGACTATGTGTTAGTAATTAAATTGATATTTCCGAGAACTGATGTACCAGGATTGTTCAATTAGTCAATAGTTATATGCTAGTAAATAGATTAATATTTCTGAGACCTTATATACTAGGACTGCTCATTTGGTCACTGATTTCAGGCTAGTAAATGAAAAGGTTACATTAAATTAATTTGGAGTTTTCTTCCATCATCGCCTTTAGTGTTTTTATTTTGTGTTACTCTAAATTTCGCCATTGGCACTTATATGAAAATCCACGTGCTTCAGCACTAACAAGGATACCTGTAGAGACTAATGTTGTGGCGCCCTTTAAGAACTTTTATACAGGAACCCCATACTTTCCGAATTAACTGGCTAGTTCCTTCCCTAGAAATAATAAAGGAGTAGTAATTTGTTTAAAATCAACAATACGACTTTCCTTACCCTTGTAAGTAAGTCTTCCGGGAGTTAGCGTGGTGTTGATCGTTCATATATGTAGGTTCTTCCATGGTTTCTACGGAATGATCTTATTCTTCTTTCTGTTACCATATATACATATTTCTTTGATCCATAATTGAGTAGTTCAAATTAACTGCATTTATCCTAGTTATTTGATTTCATCGTTGTTGGTGAAATACCGACAAGGTTCTAAAGATGAACTATAAAGACATCCAATGTTGGTTAAAGGTATTCATTACCATTTAAGAGTAACAAGAAAATCGCTAGAAATTATGAAAGATATCAATAACTTTTGTTCTACTACCTACATTACGGTATAGTGTGGAGAGGGGGCGTAACACGTCACATAACCTTTCTTCTTTCTTCGTTCTTCTCAGTTTTATATTATCAGTAGAGCGACGACGAAAGTGGCAATACCATAGGTGGTACGGTAGAACGGGCAATTGGTGCGCAGTGAATGAGATCATTCACATCAAATACAATACGGTTCACGGTTAGTGTTTATAATAACTTCACACAAACATGTCGCGAAAGTCTGTGCCGTTTGCTACGTCGGTTAGAAAATACATAGCAGAATTTCCCGATTTAAAGTATGATGGATGTGCAGTATTGTGTTTGGTTTGTAATAAGCGACTTTTATAATACGGAAGAAAGACAATTGTAAAAAACATGTGAACAGTGCAATACATGAACTGAACAAAAGAAATGAAATACCTTATGCAACACTCCTTTATGGTTTTTTATTTATGTTGACTGCATGTAATTTGCCGCTTCGTTTAATCAGCAAACGCCCTTTTCAAGTGTTCTGGAATAAATATCTGCCAAATTATAAATTAACTGCAAGATGAACTTTACAGAAACATTTGCCGCGTTTAAGAGAGAGGCTTGAAAATATAGCAAGAAGAGAATTGCATAATAAAAATGTGTGGATTACTGTAGATGAGACTACTGATTTAAAAAAAAATAGTATAATAAACGTAATCGTACGTATTTTATCAGCCAACACATTTTCACAGCCCTATTTGTTAGCCTGTAAACGTGTACAAGCATGTACTGCGGCAAATATTCGGCAAATAATAATGAACACCTTAAAGAAATTTCACATTCATAGTAATCAAGTCTGCATGCTTGTAACAGATGGTGCTGCTACTATGTTACTACTCGGACGTTTACTAAAAGTAACTTTTCCTAAATTAATACACATAACTTGTGTACTCCATGCTCTTCATTTAGTTGCTGAAAATGTTAGAAGTAGTTATAAAAACGTTGATCATTTGATTGGATTCACCAAACACGTGTTTCTTAAATCCCCTAAACGATTTAAAGAATTTCATAAAACTTGTCCAGATATTTCGGAACCACCGGAACCCATTCTTACACGATGGGGCACGTAGCTAAATGCAGCTTTTTATTGCCATAAGAATTTTCACAAAGTTAAATCCGTTATATCAAAATTTAGGCCAACCGAATCCCAAGCAATCAGAGACAGTCAACATCAATTTGAAAATCCCCAAATTCTGGAAGATCTGCATACAATATATAACAATTACCATCCATTAGTAGAAGCAATTACAAAACTTCAAAACGAAAACGATTCGCTGCCCTTAGACGCATCACTATGCATAGTGCAAAATGTGACCGCTCATTTGCATAGTTTAACTGACGCTGCTGGTGTACGAGCTCATCAAAAATTATTAAGTGTTTTAAAAAAAAATCCGGACTTGCATGTTTTACGAACTATTTATGACAAATGTTCAAATAGTGAGCCCTGGAATGATTTTGAACAACAGCTACTTTCTGCCAAAATTACATCAATAGACGCCGAACGAGCTTTTTCTCTATACAAAAACATTTTCTCGTCGCAAAGGACGTCATTTACAGAAGCAACCGTAGAGACGTATGCAATGATGCAGATGTACAGTTACTTCCACAACACATTACCAGGGTTATGAAATTACATATTACTAGGTAAGCACTAATTGTGTAAGAATAAGTCTAGACACGACACTGCTACGGACACTTTCGCCGCAGTTTATAATTTACACTTAAACACCAACCGTGAACCGTATTGTATTTGATGTGAATGATCTCATTCACTGCGCATCAATTGCCCGTTCTACCGTACCGCCTATGGTATTGCCACTTTCGTCGCCGCTCTATATATAACCCCTTTCCACATTAATTTTCGTATTCTGCATACGTGTTTCGACGACTAAGTTGGTCATCATCAGCAGATAGTTACTACGGCAAAACACCTGTACGAAAACAAATTCCGCACACGAACCGTACCGCCGAAAGCCAAAACACACGCAAATAAGTGTTATCTTGTAAGAAACTAACAAATTTCTGATATTTTTACGTTTGCTTCATACTATTTCATGCACTGAATCTTGCACTGGGTGATAACTTCTTAAATATATATCCCGAGATTCTTTCACAACTTTAATATTCGATTTTGAGCGCCGGGTTTATTTATTTATGCAAAATCTTAAAATGCATTTTTGTATGGTACAGAAAACAGGTGCCTGTTTTGTCAACGCTATCACTACAAATACACATCCACGTTCGAATGACTCCCTAACCCAAGTCGAGTGTTCTCTGCTCTTATTTGATAAATCGTCTTCGTGCACGATGAATAACAAACTACCACAGACACGGTATCGTATAGATCTAAGGCTGCACCCACATATCAAAACACACAATCGCCAATCGCATACACAGTTAGTTGGCTAATTTTTCGCGAACGAATCGCCGTGTGTTCCAGTTAGCAGGTACAGATATTAATAGAGGTGCCTTTTCTGCCAACGAGCGGATATGATTTATGTGCGCGAAAGCATTGTGGCGCCCCCGGCTGATGTGGGAGACAAACCGGACTTACCGGATAATGTGCTGTGAAAATTGTCGGCTTCATTCGTCCAGACAAGTGTGTCAGTTTAGCGCTCATTTCAATTTCTCGCCAAATATGACTGGAAATTAATTGCAATTTGACAGAGAAATATTCGTTTTCTATGCCAAAATTGAAAAAAGCACGATCGCAGAAGAGATTTTTACCAACCAAGTACTTTCCATATACATACATACGTACGTCGGCAATGTTGGTTTTGACAAAAATCCAATGTTGAGGTTTTAAAGCACTTTCCTTTGTTTCGCTTCATTTATTAACAATCTATAGAGGTGCTCTGACTCTTTCAATATTTTGTAGACGCAGTAAATGTGTCTAAAGAAGAATAAGACGTTAATTAAAAATAGGTAAACACAACCCCTTTCCACAATAATGTTCTTCTTGTGTATACGCATTCGACAACAAAGTTGTCATCATCAACAAGTGAATAGTTACAGCGTCGCACCTGATCTGCGGTAAAAATCGCACAGAAACAAATGTATACCAGACATTCACCATCAAAAGCCTTCTTACCTTCAAGAATAAGATGAATGGAAGATAATGCAGTTTTGTCTATTAAATTTTTAAGCAACTTTAGAAAGATGTCTGGTTGATTGTATATAACGGGTCTTCTAATAGGGACTTCCGAATTTTGACAGTTGATAGCGGCTATGTTGTTGAAGCTACATCTGTCGAATTGGCTGTTATTTATTCTGTCTGTTTTACCAAATCACCATAGACGGATATAGGGTTCAACAACACGTGCGAATGATAAAATTGTTTTATCGAAACGGGTGTTCTGTTCGGGCAACGTCCCGCGCGCTTGGCTCATTTTACGGTCTTCATAATCGTTCTATCGAGAGGACCATTCGCAGTGTGGTGGATAAATTTCAGTCCACTGGTTCAGTAAACAATGAATCAACACCCGTATGACGACGAAACGCAAGATCTGCCGAAAATATCGCCGCCGTCCGTGAGAGTGTGCAGGAGAATCCGAGGCAGTAGAATTTGCATCCCTGACAAGAACTCGTTCTTTCGCAGACCACAGCTTCGTGAATTCTGCGTCGTGACTTGGACCTACACGCATACAGAATTCAACTGACCCAGGAGCTGAAGAATCATAGATAATGACGTGTGTTCGCTGAATGTGCGCTGGAGCAGTTGGAAACTGACCGTAATTTTTATTAAAAAAACATCTTCAGTGATGAGGCTCATTTCTGGATGAATGGCTCCGTCATCAAACAAAATTGTCGAATTTGGGACGATACCAATCCACATGAGATCCAAGAGCGCCCAATGCATCCCGAAAAAGTGACTGTTTGGTGTGATTTTTGGACTACGCCGCCAGCCTAAAATCCACGTCGGCCCATATTTCTTTGAGAACAACGTTGGCTAGTCTATCACCGTCAACGGCAAGATCGATGACTACCAATTCCTATTGGCCTGAATTAGATGATATGGACACCAACGACATGTGGTTCCAACAGGACGGCGCTACGTGCCACACAGCTCATGCCACATTGGACATTCTGCACGAGCGATTTGACGACTTGGTCATCTCACGTGGAGATGAAGTGAAGTGGCCATCGAGATCGTGCGATTTGACCCCGTTACACTTATTCTTGTGGGTTTTTTTTAAGTCGCAATTCTATGCGAATAAGACACAAACCACAGCGACCCTCAAAGCCAACATAACCTATGCCATCGGTCAAATTCAGTCAGATTTATGCGCTAATCATGGAAAACTGAACATTTCGGATGCGCGTCACCCAGCGAAGCCGTGGTGGACATTTGCACAATGTTATATCGTCCCCCCATCTATTAAGCGTAATTCTCGTGAAACGGCAATCAACACATATCAACTCTTTTGTAAAATTGTCAACATAAGATATTGTATAGGGAGATTTTATAATTATGAATGTAAATACTACATTAGTAATATGTTAGGCATGTAAAACTATTATATAATAATAAACTTCGTTTGTTTGTTTGTCACGCGGCTGACCGTTGTTTGAATCCCCGCCGGGGTAGAGATTTTTAAAATCATTAAAATCAAAAGTTTTTTATTTTTATAAATTACGTATGGTAAAACTATCATCAATAGTAGATTTGTAGCATTTGAGAATATAGTATATGTACTACGAAGGGTAGAGAAAAAGTAATTTTTAAATACAAAAATTAGGAAATAAACAGGACTGAATCACCCACAGAAATTGAACAATAAATAATGAAAGGATAAGCCTTCTATATTAACACTAGGTAAAGTATCATAAAAGCAATTATAAAAACACACAATAAAATAAATATTATGCAGCTAAATTTGATCGTTATCATTCTAAATTCAAAATTTTTATAATAAACAGGTGAAATCGAATGAAAAAAAAAATGACGCGTAATGTCGAAAATCAGAATGTCATTCCTCGGTAGTATAGTGGTCAGTATCCCCGCCTGTCACGCGGGAGACCGGGGTTCGATTCCCCGCCGTGGAGAAAACTTTTTTAGTATTACAACTTTTTCTTATTTTGATCAATTATGTACTTTAGAAAATGTCATCAATATGTTAAACTTTAATTTCCTAAAATTAGTTTCTTTTTAAGTTTGGAAATTTTAAAATTTAATGAAGATGAAATATGAAATAAAAATTATAAAACAAGCAGATTTGTAGCATTTGTGAATGTTATAAACGTTCTGCAAAACGTAGAGAAAAGATCATTTTAATAATTTCTTAATAAGAAAATTAAAAAATAAATAGGACTGAAACGCTTACAAAAATTGATCTAAGAATTTGAAAATAAAACATGAAATACCGGAAAAATAAACGTTCTATATTAACATTAAATTTAATAATAATAATAAAATAAATATTATAATGCTAACTTCGATCATTTGCATCCTAAATTCAAGATTTTAAAAAATAATTATAAAAAAATATGAAAGCATAAATGGCTCGCCAATTATAAAAATGCCAAATGTCATTCCTCGGTAGTATAGTGGTCAGTATCCCCGCCTGTCACGCGGGAGACCGGGGTTCGATTCCCCGCCGGGGAGGATTTTTTCTTTTTAGTATGATAACTTTCTTATTTTTATAAATTTTGAACTGTAGAAAACAACAAATATGTACAACTTTAATTTCTTGAAAATTTTTTTTAATTTCGAAAATTTTAAAATTTTATAAAGATCAAATATGATATAAATTTTATAAAATAAATAGATTTGCAGCGTTTGGGAATGTCGAAAACGTTCTACGAAACGTTTAGAAAAAGCCTTTCTAATAATTTCTTAATAAGAAAATTTAGATATAAACAGAACTGAATCGCCCACAAAAATTAAACCAAGAACTCGAAAGTAAAACAATAAATACCGGAAAAATAAACCTTCTATATTAACATTAAATATAATAATAATAATAAAATAAATATTATAATGCTAAATTCGATCATTTGCATCCAGAATTCAAATTTTTAAAAACAATTATTTAAAAAAAAATAAAATGGATAAATGGCGCACCTAACCTAAAAATGCTTAATGTCATTCCTCGGTAGTATAGTGGTCAGTATCCCCGCCTGTCACGCGGGAGACCGGGGTTCGATTCCCCGCCGGGGAGAAAATTTTTTTTGTATCATAACTTTTTCATTTTTGTAAATTATGTACTGCAGAAAATGACAACAATATCTAAAACTTCAATTTTTTAAAATTTTTATTTAAATTTCGAAAATTTTAAAATTTAATGAAGATCAAATATGGTGTTAAAAAGGAATCATTCTATTATTAATAACACCCTATCAACTACATATGTTTCATCGAATGCACGAATCGTCAGGTTGATTTGTGTTATTAATGAACGATTCCTTCAGAGTGTTTATCATATCATTTCGATACAGAAAATAATGAATAATATCATATCTCCCTCTCTCGACCAATACATAAATCGAAATGATATGATAAACACTCTGAAGGAATCGTTCATTAATAACACAAATCAACCTGACGATTCGTGCATTCGATGAAACATATGTAGTTGATAGGGTGTTATTAATAATAGAATGATTCCTTTTTAACATTCTTTAATTGGCATAAAGCCTAGACGCAAGTTTCTGTCTATTACACACTGGAAACGTAGTTTCCGATCTATGTGAGATAGAAGCGTTCTCGCTTTGTCGGTCAATACATTTATGTATTGGTCGAGAGAGGGATATATGATATTATTCATCAAATATGGTATAAAAATTATAAAATAAGCAGATTTACAGTATTCGAAAATGTTGTAAACGTTCTAGGAAACGGAAAGGGGTTATATATCAACCTTGAGTGATTAACTTCTATATTAACATTAAACATAATAATAATAATAAAATAAATATTATAATGCTAAATTCAACCATTTTAATCCTAAGTTCAAATTTTTAAAAACAATTATTAAAAAAAAATAAAATGGATAAATGGCGCGTCTAACCTAAAAATACTGAATGTCATTCCTCGGTAGTATAGTGGTCAGTATCCCCGCCTGTCACGCGAGAGACCGGGGTTCGATTTCCCGCCGGGGAGAAATTTTTTTGTTGTACATAACTTTTTCATTTTTGTAAATTATGTACTGCAGAAAATGACAACAATATGTAAAAACTTCAGTTTCTTAAATTTTTTTTTTAAATTTCGAAAATTTTAAAATTTAATGAAGATCAAATATGATATAAAAATTATAAAATAAGCAGATTTACAGCATTGGAAAATGTTGTAAACGTTCTACGAAACGGAAAGGGGTTAACAGTAAAACCTGTGTTAGCGGCCACCTGAGTTTCAAAGTTCCCCGAATCGACTATAAGGAAATTCCCATACACAAATACCCGTTAATTACGGCCACCTTTGTAAAACGGCCGCGGCCAAATAACCCAAACTTTTACGGCCTATTTTCATAGAAATTTACCTGCCAATGTCGACCGGACTATTTATGACATGTATATCTTTATTGACGGAAATACCTAATACAAATTGTTGGGGTTTCCTGGGGTTTCCTATTACCTGGTAGTAATTCACCCTTTTCGATTTAAACTTTATTATTCTAAAGGAAACAATTCAGTTTAAAGTTGTCTCCGTATTCGAAAGGTTCTTAATTAAGTATGTCGCAAAAAAGAAAACGTTTGTCGCTAAAAGACAAAATAAATATAATCGCGGAAAGTGAAAAGTATGCGTTAAGTTCGCGAAAGTTGGCCGAAAAATATGGGGTTGGAAAAACACAAATTAACGATATTATGAAAAATAAAGGTGAATTAAAACAGATGGTCGAGGAAGGTGTTAACATGGAGCTAAAACGAAAATTTCCGAAGTCGGAAGGATTGGCAGTGGATCAAGTCGTCTACAATTGGTTTTGCAAAGCCAGAAATAAAGCAATTCCAATATCTGGGCCGCTACTTAAACAAAAAGCACTGGAGACAGCAAGCAGTTTAAAGATGGAAAATTTCGCAGCATCTAATGGATGGTTGGAAAGTTTCTGTCGGCGACACAGTATAACTTTTAAATCAATTTGTGGCGATTCCGCAGAGGTTAATTTGGACGATATAAAAGACTGGAAAACCAAGTTACCGTTGATTTTAATAAATTATTCTCCTCGAGATGTGTTTAATGCCGACGAAACAGGTCTTTATTACCGCGCTATGCCAAATAAGACATTTGCATTAAAAAGTGAGAATTGTGCAGGGAAGAAGGCAGCAAAACAACGTTTGACTGTTTTACTATGTGCAAATATGGAAGGTGAGAAGGAAGATCCATTAATAATTGGAAAAAGTAAAAATCCTCGCTGTTTTAAGGGTAGTCATGTGGACAAATTACCCGTAGAATGGGTTTCTAACAAAAAGGCATGGATGACAACGGAAATTATGACAAGATGGCTGCATAAATTTGACAATAAAATGAAAAAACAAAATAGAAAAGTGCTTTTTTTCTTGGATAATGCCACTTCACATTCTAATGTTCCATTAGAAAATGTTAAACTAGTCTTCCTACCGCCAAACACCACTTCGTATTGTCAGCCCTTGGATCAAGGAATAATTCGGAATTTCAAATTGATTTACCGAAATTTTTTGATTAAAAAGCTTCTAACGTTTATTGACAATGAATGTGATTTTGAAATTTTTGAAAAAAACATAAATTTAACCAATGCACTTGTATGGATTACAGCTGCTTGGAAAAAGGTATCTCCTGCTACACTTAAAAAATGTTTTTCCAAGGCCGGATTCTCTGATGTTATCCAGGAGGACACAATGTTTGATGAAGAAGACGAAATACCCCTTGCCCAGCTATATCCTGCAGTTCGTAACGAATTTTTGATGGATTTAGATGAATATGCTTCTATTGATCGTCATGTGCCTACAGAGAGCCCTAACTTCAGTATTCCAGAAATTGTTGAAGATTTGTGCAATAATGATGAAGAACATAACTCTGATAATAGTGACCTGGACGAATGTGAAACTCCAAAATCTAGTTTATCTAGTATGAGTGAAGTGTGTGCAAAATTAAGAGACATACAAAATTATTTATTGTGCAATAACAATGGTGACATTTATATGGATGTTTCTAAAATTTTACTTACATGTGAAGCTGCAGTTTTTAAATCGAAGCTAAAAAATGTGAAGCAAACAAATATTGAAACGTACTTTAAAAAATCCTAATAAATTGTGTTTTCGTATGAATATATTGTAATAATATGTACATACAAATAATTTATTAGATGTCATATTATCTATAATATGTAAATACATTAAAATTTTAGTTTTTCTTACACATATTTGTATTTATATACTATTTACTTTAATTAATAAAATAAAGAAAGCAAATCCTAAAATTAATTATGTATTTTATTTGTGAGACGAAAAACCTGTCAATTACGGACACCTTTATATAACGGCCAATATATTTTGCTTTTTGGGTGGCCGTTATTGACAAGTTTTACTGTATATCAACTTTGAGTGATTAAATTCTATATTAACATTAAATATAATAATAATAATAATAATAATAAACATTGTATTATAATTCTAAATTCGATCATTTGCATCCTAAATTCAAAGTTTTGAAAACAATTATAACAAAAATGAAATGGATAAATGGCGCACCTAACCTAAAATTGCTGAATGTCATTCCTCGGTAGTATAGTGGTCAGTATCCCCGCCTGTCACGCGGGAGACCGGGGTTCGATTCCCCGCCGGGGAGAAAATTTTTTTTAGTATCACAACTTTTTTATTTTTGTAAATTATGTACTGCAGAAAATGACAACAATATCTAAAACTTCAATTTCTTAAAATTTCTTTTTAAATTTCGAAAATTTTAAAATTTTATGAAGATCAAATATGATACAAAAATTATAAAATAAGTAGATTTGCAGCATTCGAGAATGCAGTAAACGTTCTACGTAAGATTCAGACAAAGTCTTTTTAATAATTTCTTAATAAAAAAATTAAGAAAAAAATAGAAATCGGTCACAAAAATCAAACCAAGAATTTGAAAATAAAGCAATAAAAATCGGAAAAATAAACCATCTATATTATATTAAGTATAATAATAAAATAAATATTATAATACTAAATTCGATTATTTTCATTCTAAATTTGAAATTTTTTAAAACAATTATAGCAAAAATGTAAAGTCAAAAACTGACCCCTCTAATGTAAAAATGCCGAATATTATTCCTCGGTAGTATAGTGGTCAGTATCCCCGCCTGTCACGCGGGAGACCGGGGTTCGATTCCCCGCCGGGGAGAATATTTTTTTTGTAAAATAACTTTTTTATTTTTATAAATTATGTACTACAGAAAATGTCATTAGTATTTTAAATTTTAATTTTTCATCATCTTTTTTTTGAATTTTGAAAAATTGAAAATTTAATGAAGATAAAATATGAAATAAAAATTGTAAAATAGGCAGATTTTTAGCACGTGAGAGTGTAATAAACATTACGAAATGTAGTGGAAAAAGTGGTTTTTGTTGTTTTTTAATAAAAAATTAAGAAACGAATAGGAAAAATCGTCAAGTTATATTAGTATTAAAAAAAGTATTTTAAGAACATTTATAAAGTCACAGAATAAAATAAATATTATAATATATTAATATAATAATATTGAAATAAATAATTATAAATTTATAATATTATAAAATTCGATTATTTTCATTTTAAATTTGAAATATTTTAAAACAAATAGCAAAAATGTAAATTCGAAAACTGGCCCCCTAATGTAAAAACAGCGAATATTATTCATCGGTAGTATAGTGGTCAGTATCCCCGCCTGTCTCGCGGGAGACCGGGGTTCGATTCCCCGCCGGGGAGAAATTTTTTTAATATCAAAACTTTTTTTAATATCAAAATAAAGTATTTTGAAAACATTTATAAAGTCACACAATGAAATCAATATTATAATATTAAATATGATTATTCTTATGTTAAATTACAAATTTTTAAAAATTATTATGACGTAAAATATAGTAACGGAAAATGTATTTATTGTCAAAACATCAAATGTCATTCCTCGGTAGTATAGTGGTCAGTATCCCCGCCTGTCACGCGGGAGACCGGGGTTCGATTCCCCGCCGTGGAGAAATTTTTTAAAAATTATTACTTTCTTTCTTACTTTTATAAATTATATATTGTAGAAAACATCATCAAAATTTTAAGCTTCAATTTCTTAAAAATCTTGTTTTTGAATTTTGCATATTTAAAATTTAATGAAGCTAAAACATGAAATGAACATTACAAAAAAAGCAGATCTGTAGAACTTGAGAACGCAATCATATGTATACTACAAAACGTAGTGAAGAAAAGTGCTTTTTATTATTAATATTTTAGATATATATATATATATATATATATATATATATACATATACAATGCTAAGTCGTAGGGATCTGGACTGTAGGGAGAGTGCTCGAGAAGTTTCAATCTTGTCGTGGTCAAATATTCGGTACAGGCTTTGGCGCGTTGAGCTGGAGCATAATCGTGATGGAGGAACCATTTGTCCATTCTTGACTTTGGCCGCGAGGTCTTCATAGATCTAATGACTTTAGGCAGGCACTGTTCAGTATACTACTTAGCTGTGACTGTCTTTTGTGTGTCCAAAACGACGCGTTCCACAATTCCACTCTATTTTAAAAATACAGCTACCATTTTCTTCTCTACAGAACGGGATTTTCTGACAACTACGGGTGTGTCCTCATCATCAAAGATCCAACCTTGGTTTTGAGCTTTGGTCGGCACATCTTAATGGTACAGCCAAGTCTCGTCATCTATCACGATGGTGTTCACATACCGAGATTATCCCTTATTAAACTTTTTTATCATCTCCCGGCACTAAGTCACGTGTGGTGTTATCTGCTCTTCAGTCAGTCGATGCGGCACCCAGAGAGAACAAAGTTTCTTCACGTGCAAATGATCGTGCAGAATCGAACGAATTGCTGGTGCTTTTAGGACTGAAGTACACTCTATCTGTTGGTAGGTTACTCGCCTGTTCTCGCCAAGCATTTTCCTCACAGTAGTAATGTTTTCCTCCGTAACTGACGTTCGTGGACCTCCCGGCCTCTCAGCATCGTCCACAGTTAAATTTCCCCTCTGGAATTCTCTATACCACCTGAATGTCGTTGTGCAATGTGGACAAAAATCACTTAGTGCAAGAATCATTTCTTTGAAGCATTTGTCTATGTTTAAACCACGCACGAAGTTATAAGGAAAACTGCCCTTATCTCATTTCGTGACCACGATGCCATCGCAAGCACTTTACACTCTCACTGCTAATGAATAACTGAGCCATCGACACGACGCGACGGCTACTATGCACGTATGAACATGTCTTAACATGTAGCAACAAGCAGTTTCCTACGATTCATTGTTGCGTCATATTGCAAAACTTTCCTAGTACCCTTTGTATATATTAAAATTCATACTTAATTCGCACTTAGCACGTGTACTTCAACTCGTAAGTAAAACTGCTACCAAAATTTGAACTTAAAATTCACTTAATTCAAACACAAACATTTATGAGGAAGCTGTAAATAAAAATGTATTTACGATAGTAATTAAACGTATGAAATGTAGTAAGATGTAAAGAAAAATTTTAATATCCAAGGCAGGGTCAATATCAATATAAAATTTTGGGTTATTTAATGCAAATGGATGGTATATGCGGAGGAGCAAAAGAAAGCATAATTAATAAGGGTAGTAATACTAGGATCAATAGATATAAGGATAACATAGTTATGAAACACGATTAGATAGAAAACGTTGAATAGAACTATGATGAACAAAAAGAACATATTATTAAGTACTAAAAAACTTATTTTACGCCAGTTAATTAATGGTAAAGAGTGTCTTTACTATCGTAATGTTAATATGCACCATAATGTATTTCTTAGGTGAACAAAAACACAATACCTTGTTAATTTGGTGTCTAGTCAGTTCTAAATTACTATTGATATTCAATTTTAGAATAGTAAGAGAGAATATGGCCATAAAAATGTGTGAGTGATTAAAAAATAAAATACTTATTTCCTTCTATGTATGTACACGTATAGAAAGAATAAATTACTATACTACGGAAGATAAAGGATTACTTTTAATTACAACGTGGTCGGCACGTATATCACGTACTTATACATAAGTTGATCTGATTTATACAGTTATTTCTCATTTCCATTAACGAAGAATGAAATTTTATTCGCCGTGCGTTCTAAGTTATTACATATTACACATAGTGCAGAACGTCGGTTGCCGTAACTGACCGTCTCTAAAGAGTCTAAGACTGTTTGACCTATTGAGTTATTCGCGGTTGTTGCAATTATTACTTCAAAAGCCGGTAACTATTAGAGGCATTAATCGGGTAATACTAATAGAACACCCACTTCCTGATTCAGAACAAGAAGCCTATTTTACCATCAGTAAATATGTAGTAGTATAAATGGTAAAGAAATTTTGCTTTGCTTGAAGATAAGTACACGACTAGGTGTTATATACAGGTGTATAGATTTGCGGCGCTGGATTTTCACTTCTTTTTATATTGTAAATAAAATACAGATTAAATACTTATAATATTTATTTTAATCTAACTTTTATTTGAATATTTTCACGTATGCCAAATCATAACGTGGAGAACTTTAACGACAGTTGTTGTAGGACTGAATTTAGTTATTGATGCCAACAATATATAAACAATTCTAAACGAGCCCTTAACTATAATGACATAGATAACGGCACGTTTTACAAATAGTTCCTAGAAGGAATGTAATTACTTGTGAACTCTATATAAAAGGAAAAAGGTATTACTTATAATCCGCCTTTCACCTATTGCGAACAATCTCAACTGCATTATAAGTAATAAAGGTTCGACCCTGGTAATACATAAAAGATTACTATCGGGGATTATTATTGTACTAGCATTATGATAAAAATGCGGGATTTCCAGAAAACTTACGGTATTGAACTTATGTAAATATACAACAATAAAATAAATGTACAAAAATAGAAATAATATTATTCAGGATATTCCTGAATGATATATACTTTGTTCAGTGAAATCTGAACAACAGGTGGTGAACAAAAAGAATGCGAAGCCTTTTTTAATTCTTTGAACGGACCGTTTGATATTAAAGTATGTCGAGAGGACAAACTTGTTTCGTTACATTACGAAATAATTGATTTAATTCTAGTAATATTACACATAATATTACTCATTGATGCTATCTGCTTTTGGGTTTCCGGGCTGGAACCGCGTCACTTGTATATCTGCGGACGTTTCGTACCCATTTGTATGGGACATCTTCTCTCAGGGCTGCACTACTGCACTGAAACTGTTTCAGTGCAGTAGTTCAGCCCTGAAGATGTCCCATGCAAATGGGTACGAAGCGTCGGCAGATATATAAGTGACGTGGTTCCAGCCCGGAAACCCAAAAGCAGATAGCATGGACCACGACCGCCGAAATAGTCAACCAAGAAATGGAGCCATAGCTCATCGGCGAAACCGAAAAAAAATCTGCACTCAATCATCTGCTAAAAAACTCTTGAATTTTGAAATGCAATGGAAGAAATTTTGGAACAATACATGAATAGGGAAATGACAGTAACCAATACTTCTTATTCAGAAATGCTTAAAAATTAATTTCGCTCTACAATCAGAAGTATACGACGGCGATTTCTCACTTTCATACATTCTTCTTATTCATCATCATGCTTCGAATGACTTTCATTTGGAAGCGATCAAAGAAGCAATGGGAGGCAAGCTTTTCAGAAGTTACAAAAAGGTAAAAACCACAGTGTACGCGTAGCTGCAATAACGACCAAAAGGATTCTTTAATCATGGTATCTATACACTTCCGAAGAGGTGGTATACCTGCATTCAACGTCAGGGAGACTGCGTCAAAAAATGTTATGGAATCAGATAACTGTTTATGCAAACTATTGATGAAATTTTAATAGAAATTGAAGAATCTAGAAATACTATCCTAAATTAATAACAAGATGATTTTCATACAGAAATAATTATTCTTTTAAATAACAAGCGTTCTCGACAATCAAAACACCTATGAACAAGGATAAAGTAGTAAAACTGAATATAATTGCCTTTACAAAATAATTTTGCAATCTTAATGTGCTCTCTTGCAAGAATTGGATGTAATCATAATGTTAACGTGGATTGTTTACATTTGATAAAGAACGTGTGTAATTATCGCGAATTAGTTACGTATGCAAGCATGTGCATTTTAAAGAATAAAGGCCATGTGTTGAACACTGACCTGGGGCCCAACCATAACTCGTCTCTCTTTGGTCTCTTAAACAACAGACAAGGGAGAGTGCAATAAACCGTATGTAGGTATTTGTCTTTCCTTTCCCCCCTTTTTTTCCTTTTTTCTGTTGTCTTTGATCTTAGTTTAAAACTAGAACACAAAATTTTAAAAATCATGTGAAACGAATATACAGTGCACGTTTTGGGTTTCAACAGTTCAAATCGTGTGCGGAATTTGTCTTCGTACGGGTTTTTTTGTCATAGTTTTCCAGGTGCGACACTGTTTAATTATCTACTGACGATGATAACTTAGTTGTTGAAATACGTATACCGAATACGAAAATTAATGTAGAAAGGGGTTACATATCAACCTTCAATGATTAAAAACTGTTGTATCATATCACGACTGCACTTTATATTCGCTACAATACTGTATTGTTTTAAAATTTTATTCAGATGTAGTTGCGATGTTATTTTTCTTATTTGTTACAATAACAATTTATAGCAAAGGTTTTCATTAGATACAGACTCGTACAACAGTGTGGGTTTTTATATCCATTCCGTGTGGACAGTTGAATATCTCGGCAGAGACGTGTTCCATGGAAAAAAGAGCGTATAATTTTGTTTTTGTATAAATTGTAATACAGAGTTTATAAAAAAAATACATTAATAGGTTTCCACATGTTCTCGGACAGCCTGTATAATACTCCTTCGATTTTTAATTTTTTTATTTCTATTCTTATACGAGGGAGCTTTTTTATATTCGCGGAATGAGCGGGTTGTAGAGGGGTGAGTAGGCGCATTGGGGGCGTGGCCTGTGCAGCGACTCATCATTAGTATAAATACGAAGTTTCATTGTTATTAGACAGTTAGTCTTTGAGCTATCGTCAACCAAGTAACATCATCAGGAGTGAAAAGTGAAATATGGAAAAAATCGAATATCGTGCCGTTATAAAGTTCCTTACCAGGCAAGGAAAATCAGTCGCGACCATAATGAATGAGATGTCATTGGTTTACGGCGACTCTTGTCCAGGAAAAACCATGGTGTACAAGTGGCACAGTTTATTTAAACAAGGAAGGGAATCCCTTGAAGACGACCCGAGGCCGGGCAGGAGCATTGAGGTGACCACGCCAGCACTTACCCAAAAAGTTGAACAAATTGTACTCGAAGATGCTCGACTAAAGAACACACAACTCGCAGAAATGGTTGGAATATCCGATACAACAATTTTTAAAATCCTACACGATTATCTCGGCATGTCTAAGGTCAGCGCAAGATGGGTGCCGAGAATGCTCACGCCGCCGCAAAAACAACAGTGCGTAGAGTGTTCGCGTGCATTTTTGGACCTCTATAATGAAGACAAGGATGGTGTATTGAGTGGAATTGTTACTGGAGACGAAACTTGGGTTCATCACTATGAACCTGAGTCCAAACAAGACTCCATGCAGTGGCATAAAAAGGGCACAGCACCTCCCAAGAAATTTAAAGTGTCACAATCAGCTGGGAAACTCATGGCAACGGTATTTTGGGACTCGGAAGGAATATTGTTGATTGATTATAAAGATAAAGGTGTTTCTATAACCGGAGAATATTATGCGTCAATATTAGAGCGACTAAAAGAAGCCATTAAAGAGAAAAGACGGGGAAAATTGACAAAAGGTGTTCTGCTTTTGCACGACAATGCGCCTGTCCACAAGAGCCGCGTTGCGTTAGCTGCCCTGCATAAGGTGGGCTTCGAAATTGTGAATCACCCACCCTACAGCCCAGACCTGGCCCCGAGTGATTATTACCTGTTTCCGAAAATGAAGAAAGAGCTGCGGGGTAAAAAATTTACTGCCGATGATGAAGTCAAGGTGGCAGTTTCGGCGTATTTTGCAGATAAAGAGAAATCATTTTTTTATGAGGGTATAAATAAATTAATTGAAAGATGTGAAAAATGTATCCGTCTTGCAGGTGAATATATTGAAAAAGAAAAATAATTTGGTTTTTTTATTTCCACCCCTTGTCCCCCATTCCGCGAATATAGAAACGCTCCCTCGTATGTTATACTTTTTCATAATAAAAAGTATTATTAATGTTCTTTATTAATAAATTATATTTACGATTCCGAAGACACCAATCCGTGTAATTATTATTTGAAATTATTAGGTGTAATCAGGTCTGGCGTTATTAATTATTACAAATTATCATTTGATTTAATAGCTTTAACCAACAAAACCTTCAATTATATCCAAGTATCATACAAAAATAATATAAATAAATTACGAGAATGTAAAAGCAACTGCAGTGTTCGAGTTGATTCGAGTAAAAACGCTTTTGAAGTGAAAGGTGGCAAAATAATAACACTTACCTGTCCAAAAACAAAAAGGAACGATTAGGATGAACATGTTGGACAGGTAGGTAACGCGCAACATTTAAAAAAATACCAAAACGTAAATGAGAAGTAAAGAAAAGTAATAACAAAGGCCCCAACGATGCCAAAGAGAGAAATTATAACAGGTGTCGAACAATGGTGTAATTTTTGTTTTATTTATAGACCAATGATGACTCAAAATCAGCAACCGGAAACGCGGTTATGCCGCAAATTGTGTAAAAATTCAAGGCCATCCTTTTATTGGTGTATGGATCCAACAATAACAACGGCGAAATCGATTATAGCTGTTCACCGGTAATATAGAAAACTGTTTTGTATTTTATTTAGTTGGTTAGTGTTGAATTTTATATAGCAAATGACCGGTTAAATTTCGTTTTATTTTATAAAAAGTGTTTTTCGTATACTTCTTTCATAATTTCTTTAGAATGGGCGTGCACTTGTAAATTGCTTTAATTATATAAGTACGTACATAGTGTTTTATATGAAATACAGAATTATTTTGTTTAGAAGACGAACGTTGCTAGTAAACTAATAAAAACTTAATAATAATTATTTTTTCTGGAGTGAGGAAAAATGTCAGAAAGCACCGTCAGGGAACAGACCAAGATCCGCGGTGTGTTGGGCCCGCATCCACTGAAAAACCTTACTTTGTCAAGGCGAAACTCCACCCCGGAACCGCTGTTTGTATTAATTCAAAATCGCACTTTGTAATTACCATTGATTGACTACCTCCGTTGCTTTTCACTTTTCTTCGTCTTCAGCATTTTCCACACGACTCTGGCGATAATGAAAGTAATAGTAATTATAATTACGATTTATTATGATGAATTTTTTCAGAATCGATTTTTGGGCAGATGAAGTGTGAGTCGTGCCAAACTTTCACGTTACTTTAGTTAAGTATTGCGTGAAATTTTATTATGGAAAGACTCGATCCGTTACAGCGTCTACAAATTATTAAACTGTATTACGAAAATCAGCGACGAACTTGTGCTCATTTTAATCCCTGTGAAGAGTACTTTCATTGGTGAAAAGTTTGTGGCGATCGGACGAAAAATGTGGAAGTTATGGCCGTTTGACGATTTTTGCGATTTTTTTGAACCTCAACCGATGCATTTTAAAAATCGGAAAAATCGAAGTGTCGATTTTCGACGTTTTCATGCGTCTACTAAATATTGAGTGATATTTCATTATAAAAAGACTCGATCCGTTACAGCGTCTACAAATTATTAAACTGTATTACGAAAATCAGCGTTCCACGAGAAATGTGTATCGTGCGCTTAAAGAAACTTATGGTCTACGTAATAGGCCGATCGAACGCACAATTCGCTCTACCATCGAAAAATTTGAAACACAATTTTCATTATTAAATGATACGCGACCAAATAGAGCACATTCAGCACGTAGTGAAGAAAATATAGCATTGATAGCTGAGAGTGAAAAATCGATTCGACGTAGATCTCAAATTTTTGACTTGTTGCATGCCAACACTTAGCGTATTTTAGGTAAGAATCTAGGTTTAAAAGTATACAAAATTCAACTCGTTTAAGAACTGAAAACATCCGACCTTTCGAATTGTCACTATTTCAGTCATTGGCCTCTTAAAAGGCTTGAAAATGATCCACTGTTTTCGACCAAAATTTTGTTCAGCGATGAGGCTCATTTCTGGCTTAATAGCTACGTCAATAAACACAATTACCGTATTTGGAGTGAAGAGCAACCTGAAGAGGTTCAAGAGCTGCCATTATATCCAGACAAAATCATGGTATGATGTGGTTTATGAGCAAGTGGAATCATCGGTCTATATTTCGTCAAAAATAGACGGCCGTAACGTAACTGTAAATTGCGATCGTTATCGCGCCATGATAACGGACTATTTGCTACCTGAAATTGAAGGCCGTGATCTCGACGACATTTGGTTACAACAAGACGACGCGACTTGCCATATAACCAGTGAAAGCTTTAGTGCGTGAACTGGTGAACATTTCATTTCACGTAATTGACCTGTACAATGGCCGCCTAAATCATATGATATCACACCTTTAGTCTTTTCCCTTTAGGGCTACATGAAGTCCAAAGTCTACATGGATGAGCCAGCTACGATTGAGCAATTGGAAGCCAACATTACTCGCGTTATTCGCCAAATACCACCTGAAATGCTCAAATGCGTCAACGAAAATTGAAAATTCAAAATAGACCATGTTATTCGCAGTTACAACCAACATTTGAGGAAATATTTTTTAAAAAATAAATTAAGAATGGTTCTTTTGTATGATAATAAAGAATACCCGGCAAAATAGTAGTTTTAATTTGTTTTTGTTTTTGAAAAAAGTTCCTCCAAATGAATCACCCGTTAGTAATAACATTAGAGATGAAGAAAGCATAGTCAAGGGTGTAAAGGAAAAATTATAAAAGTGTAATCATGAAACAAACAGAAACATCAGAGAAACTTCATTACGTGTTACATAGATTATAAGAGAGCAGAAACTAAAAGCGTCGTATCTGCTGTTACATAATGATAAGTATTTTTCACAATCTTTGTATAATATTTCCAAGGTTGAAACATTTTTTTTAAACTTTGTTTTGTCATTTTGAATCACAGGTTCTAAAAGTAAATCTGCAGTAAGTGGTGGAGACGTGCCACCTCTATTCGGATCATAATGAACATACAGGCATCGATTCTGAGAACAAGAAGCAGCTGCAATATCTTTTGTAGACTCTTTGTAATACCAAATGAGTCTCTAGTTGTCAGAATCCAACGTAAAGCATTAGCAATAATTTTATAACGATGAAATAAATTTCGAAACTGTAAGAAACTAGCCAAAATACTAACATTCATTGAAATTGCAGTTGTAAATAAACCTGGATCAAGTGATATTACATCTCGAATCTTGGCCTGAAAAATATTTCGGCGTTTGCATCGTCCCAATCTAACACGCTTGTGACAAGACTTAATCATACGTCGACAACGTACATAACGTTTAACTGAAAAGCAAATGATCAATAAGGTTGATATATAACCCCTTTCCACATTAACTTTTGTAAATTCTGTATACGCATTTCGACAACCAAGTTGTCATCATCAGCAGATAATTTCAAAGTGTCGCACCTGGTAAAACACGGCGAAAAACAACTGTACGAAAATCAAACTCCGTACGCGATCCACACCGCTCAAAACCAAGATGTACACTGTGTTTGTTTCACAAGATTTTTAAAAATTATTTTTACTTAAACTAACATGCACTACATTAAAAACGGGGGTTACGGTCAAGACAAGTGCAATTCATATAAATTTAGTTCTAATCTACTTCTTTTGCTATACAGATATTTCATTTCCATTTTTAACCATTTCATTTTCGCGTATGAACTGACTTTCTCGTTCATTCTACAATTTGATGTGACATTTACTTTAATAAATTTTGGGAAAACATTTCTACTTTTACAGCGATTCAAGAAATTTATATCTGCACTTATAAAGTTAACTTTACTATACATATATCTTGTGAAAAATGTTGTGCTCCTTTGACCGGGAAGTCATCTTGTAGTTGAATTTGATGGAGCCTGTGGTTGATTGACTTGATCAATAAGGTTGATATATAACCCCTTTCCACATTAACTTTTGTAAATTCTGTATACGCATTTCGACAACCAAGTTGTCATCATCAGGGGTTATATATCAACCTTATTGATCAAGTCAATCAACCACAGGCTCCATCAAATTCAACTGTAAAAGCAAACGTAGTAATGCACCTGCATCGTTGGAAAACCATCTATAGTTTAAATCAGGAATGTTTTCCGATCATGTGATCATTGTCGTATGAAATCAGGTGTCGACAGGAAGTGAGGATGTCAAATTAAATAATATATTTATGTTGCTGTCAGAATCGATTATGTATGGACCTAACCTGTAAAACTGTAAATAACAAATGTAAAAGCTGCCTACGTAGGTTACCTAAGTGTAAAGTTACAAGGATGATGAAATAAATATGATAAATCAGCTGTTAGAATAATAACAAGTAACAGCGGTAAAATACAAGGAATATAACAATATCGGAACGGAAATTAACAAAATTAAGGTCACTAAAACCAAAGAAGGTAAACTTAAAATATAATGAAAAGTTTTTTCAAAAGACGGTGCTGGTAATTGAGTCTTACCTCAGGCCAGATCATTCTTGTAGTTAATGTAATGCAAACATATGGACATATATGCCTTCATTAAGTCTTAAAAGAAATCCAATTTATTGTGTTTTACATCGTTTCTTCTGCTATTCTGTTAGTTTTTGCCTTAAATTATAAATGATGGATGTTTATTAATCACTGCCAAGTTTGAAAACACAATGGCGACGTAAATTAAATTATTATAAATTTTATTTCAAAAACGGGTTCTGGTCAGTGAGCAAAAACAGTGAAGATTAAGTAATGGTGTTTTTAATTGGATAGTGACATACTGGCAACGTACACGTCTTCATACTGTTAATTGAAACCATACTTACAGCTAATGATGTCTTTTGTAATTTACTTGGACATGTTAGTGAATGTATTAATAAATTATTTACTCTGGAAATAGCCGATTGTATGATTTTAAAACAAAGATATATGTATATATATATATATATATATATATATATATATATATATATATATATATATATACATATATATATCTTTGTTTTAAAATCATACACTCCCGCTCATGAAAGTATGGATACTTGATTAAATTTCATATAACGATCAATAAACATTATATTAATGCCAATAAGTAGCGGTAGTATTATTTTACCTTATTCTTAAGAAGGTTTATATTGGGTTGGCAACTAAGTACTTTCGGTTTTTACTGATAGAGAGCGTTGCTTTATTTTTTGTATAACGTATCTTAGTGCTGTACTTTACCGTTTGTCGCGTGATACTAGTCACATTGACGTAACTTCAGAAGCAAATAGTGCGTGATTTTTATTAAAGCTATTAGTTGTGGGTTAATTTTAAATGGACTGCAGAAACGAACATTTTCGACATATTTTACTATTTTATTTCCGTAAAGGAAAGAAAGCTGCTGCGACTCACAAAAAGATATGTGCAGTTTATGGTGCTAATTGCTTAACAGAGCGCACGTGTCAGAATTGGTATAAAAAATTCCGTTCTGGAGATTTTCCCCTCAAAGATGAGCAACGTTCTGGTCGGCCTACTGAAGTTGATGATGACCAAATCAAAGTCATAATTGAAGAGGATCATCATATAACTGTTCGAGAGGTTGCGGAGAGGCTACATGTATCGCACACAACAATTGAAAAACATTTAAAATGTCTTGGGTTAGTTAAGAAGCTTAATATTTGGGTACCTCACGAATTGAAAGAAATTCATTTAACACAAAGAATCAACTTTTGCGATATGCACCTTAGACGAAATGAAACCGACCCTTTCTTAAAAAGAATCATCACTGGTGATGAAAAATAGGTCCTGTATAGTAACATAGTTCGAAAAAGATCATGGAGCAAACACGATAAATAAGCTCAAACCACATCGAAAGCTGAATTGCATCCAAAAAAGATCATGCTGTCAGTTTGGTGGGATTACAAAGGTGTTGTGTTTTTTGAGCTGTTTCCAAGGAACCAAACGATCAATTCCGATGTTTACTGTCAACAATTAATAAAACTGGATGAAGCAATCAAAGAAAAATGGCCAGAATTGTCAAATCGGAAAGGTGTAGTTTTCCACCAAGATAATGCGAGGCCTCACACATCTTTGGCAACTCGTGGGAAACTATTGGAGCTTGGCTGGGAAGTGATGCCACATCCCCCATATAGCCCCGATCTAGCACCATCTGATTACCATTTATTTCGAAGTTTGCAGAATTCTTTGAATGGTAAAACTTTCACAAATGACGATGACCTTCACTCGCACTTGCTTCAGTTTTTTGCTGATAAGAACCAGAAATTTTATGAGCGCGGAATCATGCAGCTGAAAGAAAGATGGCAAAAGGTCATTGAGCAAAATGGAAAATATATAATTGATTAAAAACTATTCTTTGTTTAAAAGAAAGTGTTTTATTTTATACTACAAAACCGAAAGTACTTAGTTGCTAACCCAATAGTTAAATAGGTATTGTATTTGTATATAATCTGCAAATAATATGATAGAAACAATTTCGTCTAACAATAACTATAATTACCTGATATTGCATCTCAATAACATATAATATAATGTAATTCGAACTACATAATAATAATAATAACTTTATTGCAATTAATTGTACAAAGAAAGAAAAGAAATTGCAAACATCATGACAGATACAATATATTTCATGTGTTAAAACATATTCTTGCACATCATATTCTTGCTGTAGAGAACCACGAATTATATATTCAAATATACTGTATGGTTCTATGTCAATTGAGAAATCACGAAATCTTTTTTTAAATATTGAGAATTTCTTAATTTTTTTAATGAGTCCGGTAAACTATTAAAATATTTAATGGAAGAGTAGCGAAGTCCACTCTCTATCAGGGTTAGGCGGTGTTTGGGATAATAGTAATTAGTTTTATGCCTTGTGGAATAATCATGAACAGCGCTGTATTCTTCGAACATTTCTTATGTTTGTAGGCAAAAAGTAGGACCTCGAATATACAAATTCCAAAAATAGTTAACAAAAAATGTTTTCTAAAAATGCCCCTACATGATTGATTAAAATTCATGTTATATATTATTCTCAGAATTCTTTTTTTCGTATTACGAAAATACGATTCATATCAGTACTGCTACCCCAAACAGCGATGCCATACCTTACTCTGGAATAAAAGCATCCAATATATATCATTCGTAACGTCTATTCACCAACGAGTTTCCTCAAGCGACGAACTCCGAAACATATATTTGAAATGACTTTAGATAAATCATGGATATGATCCTTCCATTTTATAAACTGATCAACCGTAACCTCTAATAAACAAACACTATTGTGTACGGGATATAAGGAATTACCAAGTTCTACATTGTCAGGAAATTCAGAAAAGGTATTGCATCTGAACAGTATTATACTCGTCTTCGATTCATTTACATTCAGGTTATTATGTGCTAGCCAGTTCTAAACTGTTCCCATATAATCAGGATTAAGTGGTACGGTCATTAAGAAGGGACTAAAGTCTAGATATTTATGTGAAAATGGGTTGATTATCCTATTACTACCTCCTTGTGTATTTAGAAAATGCCACGGGGAAAGCCGCTTGACAGTGGAACACGATCAGCGATACTTACTTTGCATCGTGAGGGATATTCAGTTCGCGATATTGGCGAATAACTAAAAGTGAAAAAATCGACAGTGAATCTCACGATTCGTCGGTTTCCAAAAACTGGCAGTCTGGCAGACAGTAATCGGCCGGGACCATTGAGAGGTACTTCCAAAGCAGACGACGAAAGAATTAAATTAATCAGCAAAAGAAATAGAAAATTAACGACACCTAAAATAACAGCCGAATTTAATCAGGATCGTGCTAAATTCTGTGATTAGTGGAAGCAAATTTACAAGGTCGCATTGCCTCATGAAAACCTAATCAGTTATATCATTGGACTTATACAAAAATATATATTTATATAAACGTTATCCATTAAATCATATTATCAGAATAGTTATCTTAAAAATTAATTCAAAGATAGATTTAAATTTTGTTGTTGTTAGTAGGTGACGTGTGTAGAATAAATATTTTCTTTCACAAAAAAATACTTCTGACTCTGCGCTCGTACCACTGATAACAAGTCATTGTCGATAACGTCAAAGATACGAGGATAGTTTGACAAGTAGTGAGAACGACACATAGGTGGCGCTCTAATTGGTAAAACAAATGCACTGTAATTTAGGTTGGCTATTTATATGTTTACATTCCGATATTTAGATAAATCGGTTGATTAGTATATTTTTGACAGCCTATTGAAAACGAAGCAACACGTCGTTTTGTTAAAATGGAAAAAGCAGAGTATCCGAAATACCGAAATAAAAGATGAGTTACGGGAAACATTAGGTGAATCTGGTCCATCATCCGCCACAATAAGTAGATGGGTAAATGAATTTAAACGTGATAGAACAAGCTGTGTTGATGAAGCGCGCTCCGGAGCACCCAAAATCGTGACTTCTAAGGAAATGATTATAAAAATCCATAATATTATTACGCAAGATCGACGACTCAAAGTGAGAGAGACAGCAGACATGGTAAACATTTCAACGGAACGCGTACACCACATTTTAACGAACGAATTGGGCTTTTCTATACTTTCGGCAAGATGGGTGCCGCGATTGCTTACGACTGTTCAAAAGTTCACTCGTTTGCGCATTTCCAATGAGTGTTTGGACCTTTATAAGTGGAATCCGGTTGATTTTTGTAGGCGATTTGTTACTTGCGATGAAACTTGGATACACTACAATACACCCGAAACGAAACAACAGTCGAAACAATAGTTAGAACGTGGTTCTGCACCTCCAAAGAAAGCGAAAACCACTTTATCGGCAAACAAGGTGATTGCAGGATTTTTTGGGATTCAAAGGGCAGTTTGCTCATTGATTACCTTCAGAAATGTGCCACAATAAACCGACAATATTATGCAGAATTTCTACAAAAATTAAATGTTGAGATTCATGCTAAACGGCCAGGAATGGCAAAGAAAAATATTCTGTTTCAGCAAGACAACGCTCCCTCGCATACCAGCACTGTTGCGATGTCTAAAATCCACGAGTTGCATTTCCAATTAGTACCACCAGATCTAGCCCATTCCGACTTCCACCTTTTTCCAAAATTGAAAACGGCACTAGGTGGAAAGAAATTTTCGCCTAACGACGAGCTTATCATCTTCGTAAATGAGTATTTTGCAAGCCTTCCGGAATCGAATTTTAGAGACGGCATAAGGTCATTGGAGCACTGTTGCAATAAATGAATTGCTCTTTTAGGAGAATATATTGAAAAATAAAAATTATTTTGTATTTAAAAAATTCGTTTTTTCCTTTCCATTCTCACTCATTGTCAAACTACCCTCGCATTTAAATAGTTCATCAGGTACATAAAGATATCCATTGTCGATTTTACAAATTATATCTTCAGTTATACAATATTTAGTACTGCTACTCTACAATAAATAAAATTATAAAATTTACTGCTTATTAAGATCAAAAATCAACTGATCCGCTATGATTTTTTCGAAGACTTTTAAGAAAATACAGAGAATACTAAACAATCGTCAATTAAGAAGATTAGAACGATCATTATGTTTTCAAGTGTGATCGGATAATAGCACACTTACAAGACGGAAATTTGCTTCATTTCCTTCTATTCGAAGAGAAGTATAATTTGATATAAGTAATCTTCGCTGGCACGAAGAATTAAAAACTTTACACGTCTGAAAGTAGAAATTTTGAAAAATCATTAAATTGTTTGATTTTTGCAAATTTCTTCTATCAGACATGCAAGCTTTTAATTCTTCATTCTTCTTACACGTACGTAATTAAATATTACACTTAGAAAAAAAATTCTAAGTAACGTTTTGTAACATATCGCATTTAACATGTGGTAGTATGAGTAAATTTGATTTCTTCATTAATAAGTATCTTAAATGACATTCGTTAAATATTAATATTACGTATTGATATGTCAAATGTTCTGACATATCAATACAATGTTTGATGCCACCGTAACACGAGCTTTATTTTTTATTTTAAATTTTGTATTGCATTTTTTAATACATCAAATATCAGGTGCCATACTATTTAATTATCTCCTGATGATGACAACTTAGTTGTTAAAATATTGTACATATACAGAATACGAAAATTAGTGTGGAAAGGGGTTATAAAGGGTTTTCCAATAGGGACTTGACAACTTTTAATTCAATTTTTGAACGCACCCTTTCACTAATCATCGAACTGTCACTGTCAATTTATTCAGTAAACTTAACATTTTCATCATGGTAAAGTACACGAACGAACGACGTCTGCAAATTATAAAAATTTTCTACAGAAGTTCGGAGTCGGTGACCGCTACTTTAAGAGCGTTAGCTCCGATTTTCGGTCGTAATTCTCGCCCTAGTAGAAAGGCAGTAATAAGTTTAGTGCAAAAATTTGAGTCTACGTATTCGTTGTGTGATGTTGCCGTGCCAGTGAGTCTACGGGTTGGTCGAAGTGTCGAAAATATCGCTGCCGTTGAAACGTCCGTAGCAAATGATCCAAATCAGTCAATTCCACGGCGTTCTCAAGAGTTGGGCATCGCCCAGACCACTTTATTGCGAATTTTGCGTAAGGATCTTGGTTTACACCCATACAAGATCAAGCTGACTCAAGAATTGAAGCCGATGGACCATTTGAAGCGACGTACGTTCTCCGATTGGGCTCTGGAAAAGATGCGACAAGATGATCAATTTCATCGCAAAATCATTTTCAGTGACGAAGCTCATTTTTGGCTCAATGGTTTCGTCAATAAGCAAAATATGCGTTATTGGTCGGGTGAAAATCCACATGTGCTTCATGAAACACCACTTCATCCACAAAAAATAACTGTTTGGTGCGGTTTTGGTGCCACAAGCCACACAGCACACGTTACAATCGATTTATTGAAGAGTAAGTTTGATGAGCGTGTTATCTCAAGAAATGGACCAGTCGATTGGCCGTCTCGTTCGTGCGATTTAACGCCTCTAGACTTTTTTTTTGGGGCTACGTCAAGTCATTGGTCTATGCCAACAAGCCGACAACGCTGGAAGAGCTCAGAGCCAACACTGAACGCGAAATAGCAGCCGTTTCGGCCGAATTGTGTGGCCGAGTCATCGAAAATTGGGTTCAAAGAATTGACCGCTGCAAACGTGCCCGCGGTGGCCATATGAACGAAGTCGAGTTCCATGCATAAATGTTTTGATTGTACTTCAACCCGATAATAAAGTTTTTGAAATATCTCAAATGGTCTGCATTTTATTTTGAAAAAAATTTGTCATGTCCTTATTGGAAAACCCTTTATATCAATCTTACGTGATTAAGTTAATCAGTTGCAGGCTCCATCAAAATTACCTTCTAAATGATTTCCAGGTCCAAGGAGTTCAACTCGTTTCACAAAATATACAATAAAGTTATTAAGTGCAGATATTAACGAACGAAACAATCACTGAGGAACGGTATTGAACTCAATTGATGCGATTGAGCCGAGCACTGCGTGAAAAGCGGCAACAATACGAGCAGAGGCACGAAAAAGTGATTGTACAGCAGGACAACACTCGGCCTCACGTTGCCAAACCCGTTAAAACCTACTTAGAAACGCTCAAATGGGAGGCCCTACCCCACCCGCCATATTCCCCAGATATTGCGCCGTCCGATTATTACTTGTTCCGTACGATGGCACATGGTCTGGCTAATCAGCAGTTCCGCTCATATGAAGACATCTCAAAATGGCTTGATTCGTGGATAGTCTCAAAAGACGATCACTTCTACCGTAACAATATTCGAGCTCTGCCAGAAAGATGGGAAAATAGTTGTCGCTAACGATGGGCAATATTTTGTATGATTCATTTGTAAACATTTTTTCACAATAAAGTTGCATTTTTATCAAAAAAACGGCGAGAACTTAGTTGCGTACCTAATATCATCTATAAAGTAATAAGTATCAGCCGCGTACAATCCGAGGTCAAATCTGGAGATACGTGGGTTAAGTGAAAGTTTTCTGATCTGAGATACCATAATAATAATAATACTTGAAATAATAATATTAATAATAAACATCAAGACCGTAAATGCTCAAGCTGCATTACAAGTCTCGTCCGTGAACTTCTCTCTTTGTATTCTAAGTATATGTATAGTCTATTTATATCTCGATCTCCTTGTTTTCATAGTTACACCATTCTACTTTGCTATTTTCCAAAGTTCTATATTCGATGGTACTTCTGATCTTCAAATCATCACAATATGTCTTACCCTCATTGATTAGTTTCTGTTAAAGTTCACACATCCGATGTATACAGCAGTACTTATTTTAGACTGGTGTCAAATAGCTTGAATTGCATAGTTGTCAAATTACACAAGTTTACAAATTCCGGTTAACTTTTGGATCAGAGCAGATGAGAACAAATCTTGACGTTATTTGAGGTGCTGAATTCAAATCCGGGTTTCGTTTTTCAAAATTGGTTCTAGTTTTTTGAGTTCGCGAATGTTGGCAGCACTGCGCTATCATAATGACAGTCAGCTGTTGGCGTCGCTAGAAACATTATTTAATTTGTATTTTTAAAGTTTTTTTTTGAATCCAAAACGTGTGAAAATGCACAGACAGAATTGTACAGTTGATTCAAAGTGTTTTTTGTTATGTTTGCGGTTGTTATATGATCAGATAAAGTGGCAAAGTTATTACTAATGTGATCAGAAATGCATATTTTTATTATTTTGGTTTCTCTGTATCAAACACTCACAAGCCGTGGGTACCGAAATTGTTTTGCAACGCGTGTAGCACAATATTATACAATTGGTCACGCGGTAAAAAAGTACGTTTATCATTTTCATTGTCAATGTTATGGAGAGAGCCGAAGAATCATGTGATGATTGTTACTTTTGCTTGATTAATGTCGTCGGACTAAATGCAAAAAAACTAGTACCACACAAGTATCATCAGTGTCTAAGCCAGTTCCCCGTGCGAGCAATGATCCTTTGCCAATTTGTCCAGGTACGAGTGCAAATTCCATGGAAACTTGTAGTTCATCACCGACGAACAGTGGAAGCGATTTTAGTATGGAGGGAAACATTTAGTTTCGCAAAGTGAACTCAATGATTTGGTTTGTGATTTGAATTTATCGAAAGAAAACTTTACAAAATGTTTAATACCCAATGAAGCCGCAGCATGGGTATTATTTCAAGATGTTGTTCACAACTTTCTCGGTAACCGCAAATCCCCGGATTTCAAGAAGAAAATCGACAGTTTGTTGCAAAATTATTGCAAGATTGGAGCTCGAATGTCTCTCAAAATACATTTTCTGCATTCCCATCTCGAATTTTTTCCTGAAAACTTGGATGATACAAGCGACGAGCAAGGAGAGCGCCTACACCAACATTTGGCGAAAATCGAAAAACGATACCAAGGATTTTGGGACGAGGGCATGATGAGCGACTACTGTTGGACTTTAATGAGTGAAGCAGATCCCAAACAGTACAAACGACTCAGTTCAACTGCTCTTCATTTCTAATTTAACACTTTTTAATGAATAGAATGGAGATTAATTGTCAAAAATTGTAAAAAATGTGTTTATTTAATATCTCGAAAACTAGAACCAATATCAAAAAACGAAGTGCAGATTCGGATTCAGCGCCCCAAATAACTTTAGAAACAGCTTTTGGTTGCTCAGATCCAAAAGCGTGTATACTTGTGTTATTTGTCCTCCATATCGGCGCGGTAGTGAGAATGATTCAGATAGGCTAAGGACTAGTTACTTGGAGGAGGATTGTGTCGAGGATTTCGTCTCGTTTCGTATTGGAAAAAGCTCTCTCATCTCACGTAACTTTTCAAGAAATAACCTTTTCTAATCGCTAGTTGAAAAGTAAATTTACCTCAGAAGACGATGGTGACTAACTTGAAAGAAAGAGTGCGTAAATAAAACGAACCGAAGCTGATTTATTCATTATGCGTTACAACAAAATAGAGCTGGTAAAAATAAAATGTGAAAATAAAGAAAATCGAACCTAACTGCATAAGAAATTGATAATTTAAGAGGATGAATTTGCATTCGGTTTTGTTAAAAATCGATGAAAGATAACATTTACATCCGACTACATATTTTAAATCGATAAAATATCGATCGATAAGATGTCGCTTCTGGCACCACGACGGTTAGTAGAAGAATTAATGCGTTTAGGATATTCAAAATTATCTCTTACGTTGATGCTATTTATTTTAACAGTACTTACAGAGGTAATTCAATTAACAGAATTGCATATTTAATTGCGATTAAACAAACAAGGTAACTTTAATATCGTTCCGTTATAATATTGATAATTTATAACTTTAGAAGATAATGTGAATTAAACATTTAACTTTCAATTTTTATTAAAATCCTTATTTATTTTCGGTATTGAGTGAGTAGCTATTGTAATAATAAAAATAAAAGTAATCATCGTCGATTTCTTTACACGCAGGATGTTCTTCAAGTTTCACATAGTTTAATATAGAGGGCGCCACTAATCAAATGTCAGTACTAAAAATTAACCTCCATCTTTAGTTAACCTAAATCCAAAGTTTCAGTGCGATACGTGTAGTGTTATAGCTACAACGATCTGTCAAAATTGACAAGTTAATTGAAAAATGGAATTAAGCCGAGAACATGTTCGAGGAATAATTTTTTATAATTTTTGAAGGAAAGTATGCCTCGATGAGTTGGTTTCTGTTTTCGGCAATGAAGCACCACATCAGTGGACAAATTCTCGTTGGTGTGTAGAATTCAAACGTGGGTGGATTAGTCTTACCAACGATCCTAGGGCAGGTTCACCAAAAAACGGCAGTCACTCAGGAAAACGTCGATACTGTACGCAAGATCATCAACGACAATCGATATGTGACATATCGCCAGATTGAAACATTGGGGATTTCAAAGACCTCAACTCAAACAATTTTGGATAAAAAATTGTGTGTAAAAAAATAGTTTGCCGTTGGATACCGCATCTGTTGACCGAAGAACTGAAAGCAGCTTGGGTGAATTGATGTCAAAAAACTCTAGATCGCTTCAACGCCGGAATTCTAAAAACGTGTACAACATTGTTAGCAGTGATGAATCTTGGATTTACTCATACGTGCCAGAAAATAAACGCCAGTCTTCTGTTTGGGCGTTTCAAGGTGAAGAAACGCCGACAAGAGTAATCTATTCTTGAAGTGTCTCCAAAAAGGTGGTCGCAACATTTGTCTCGAAAGCAGGTCATGAAACAATAATTCCTCTACAAGATCATAAAACTGTTACTGCTGATTGGTAAACAACCATTCGTTTTCCGCAGGACATCGTTGATCTTCGAAAAACCAATCCTGAACGCCGAATCATCTTCCACCAAGACAATGGAAGTTCGCACACAGCACGTAAGACAACTGAAGTTGTAATGCAACAAAACATCAAATTGTTGGACTATCCTCGGTACAGTCCAGACCTAAGTCATTGTGAACTCGTTAGATAGTCTTCACTTTGTCGACTGTATGTGACTCATTTAGACGACTATGAATTAAAAACGATAAAACTTAAAAATGTGAAACAATTATACATCTCGACTATACATCACAGACTGAAATGAAATCAATCTCAGAAGCGAAATTACACCTGTTCTGCGACATCTGCATTCCATCAGACATTTCAATCATCCGTAAAATAACGTCTTTTGATGTGTTTTTCAAATTCCTACTTAAAAAAGTTTTATAGAGATAAATTCAGACTATAGATTGAGTAGTCAAGTTTAAAAAAGATACATTCGCGGAGGATGCGTTGTTTGCCTTGTAAAATTGATCGTTATCATTAAGACAGAAGAGAGAGAAAAAATGAAAATGGAAGTTAATATAGAAAAAACTAAGTATCTGATAATAAATCAATAAGCGTTAATAGAGAGGCTGAGGGGATAAACTGCAAAGAACAAGAAATAGAGCAGGTAGCAACATAAGCAGGCCAAGAAAATCTACGAAAATATATTATGCTCTGAATAATACAATATTTGGGAAAAAAGAACGAAATACAAGTAAAACTCCAGGTATACAACAAACTAACAGTTCCAACGCTGTTATATGGATGCGAGTAATGGGTGAGTACAATTAAACACGATTGCAGTGACAGGAGTAGAGAAGAAACAATTGAGAAAAATAGCAGAAAATACAAAGATGGATAAGGTCAGAAATGACATTAGACAGCGGTTAAATCAAGAGATTATAGAAAGGAAGAAAAAGAAGAGAATATTTAACTGGTTTGGACAGGTAACGAGAATGGTCAACAATCGACTGGCGTAAAGAGTAATGGAGGAAAAGGAGAACAGGGAGACCGAGAAAGGCATGAATGCAGCAGATAGAGGAAATGGGAAAACGAAAGGGAAAAATTTAAATGAAATGAAAACACTAGCCAGTGATCGGAAAAATTGGAGGAAACGGGTGGAAGAACAAACACGCTCTTATGAGCAAATGGAACAGAAGAAGAAGATTTATACAATTTTGCATGCGTTCAAAATTTTCGAAGCATTCCGAAGTTGGTTTCTCAAAAATATGGTTTTCGAAGACTTCTACAGTTTCTTGAGGTGCTGAAAATCACTATCTCGCATTTTTTGTTTAACATTCGGGAACAGAACGAAATGACAAATCAGATGAATACGGGCAATGAGACATTAATTCGGTTTTCTCCTACAAATATTCAATTGTTTGACCTGCTGCGTGAGAATATTGTCATGATGTGGAATGATGGGACGTATTTGTTTGTTTTTCGGTAAATTTCTAAACTGCCACGCTGGTCGTTTGTAGAAAAATAAAATGCGTCTCTCGTAAAAGTTGTTTTTTAAGAAAATACCTCCTTATTTACGCATATACCTTACAGATCTTAAGTATTCTTAAGCATATGAAAAACAAAATACTTAAATGCATTAACCTCATGATTTTACACAAATCAAAATTCCACAAGATTGTAGCAAATCAAACTAACGAGTGAGAACTGCCGTTGTGGACACACTCTGTGACATTCGAGTTGTGCAGTTGTCTGAGAAATAAAATTCCCAATCAGGTTATCCCAGCGCGTAATTGAGTGACTTACATATAAGCATAGAGTTACATGGCTCGCCCGTGATTCCGACAAAAAATGTATCTTATCGACGACCGGAAGTTTGTCCTGTTTTGCAGCCTGGCGATCGCATGCCCTTCAACATATTCCCGATCGATTTCCCTGAATTGCAAAGAACATCTTCAATATTAGAAGATAAGTCTGTGTGAAACATAACAGGGGATACCAGCGACATCTATCGTAGAACACGTTGCCAATTAAAATGTGCAAGTCTGGTACTTATCTTACACGAACAACTTGTTTTGGTTCTTATCTAGGAGTAACGTGTTTTTCATTATGAGCTCAGTTCAGGAGACATGTAGTGTCCATTTGGTGGTAATTTATTTGAACACAGAAATGATTTGAAACTAATAAAAAAGATTTAATTTTGTCTTGGTTTTTATTAAATAGATAATCATATTACATATTTAATGATAATGCATTTCACCAATAACACAGGCCTGCAAAAAATGCTTTTTAAAAATTGTTTTAACTTTGGCCACTTTTTTATGTGTTTTTCAGTGCTGTACTCAAAAACGACAATCATCTCTTGTTGGTACATTATACATACAGAGTGGGGCAGAATAACGAGCGATTTTAAAAACCCCGCGATTCGCGCCGTGTCATTCGGAGGTGGTAGGGAAGCTATCGCCCATGTTTCCTTGATATTAGCATTTAGTAACAATGGAGCGTTGGACCCCTCAACAGCGTGCGTACGCTGTTAAGGCGTTTTATGAAAATGATACTTCTTACATACGCGCGCGTAGTGCCTTTCGAAATCATTTTAACATTAATCGCAATCAACCAGTGCCGTCTGCCTGTGCCATTAAAAAATGGGTTAGAAACTTTGAGAAAACTTCGTCAATGACAAAAAAGAAACCTGGTCGGCCAAAATCGGAGGCATAGCACTACACTTGGGATTTCAAACCGAACTCTCAGACGAATTATACACAAGGATCTCCACCTTCATCCATACAAAATCCAAATCGTACAGGCTCTTAAAGGCACGGATTATGTGGGTCGACAACAATTCTGTGAAGAGTTTTCAGATTTCATTAATCAACATGAGGATATTGTAAACAACTTATGGATGAGTGACGAAGCCCATTTCCATTTGTTCGGTTACGTCAATAAGCAGAACTTTAGATACTGGAGTGACGTAAATCCTAGACAAATGCATCAAGAACCCCTTCACTCCACAAAAGTTACTGTGTGGTGCGCTATGTCTTCATCGGGGATCATAGGGCCTTACTTTTTTGAAAATGCTGGTGGCAATGCTGTGACAGTAACCTCACAAAGATACGCCGACATGTTGGAAAACTTTTTTGAACCACAGCTTGCACGCTACGAGGTTAAGAAGAAACATTTTTTCAACAAGACGGAGCAACCTCCCATACAGCTAGAGTATGCATGAATATTGTTAACAGATTATTTACAAATCATGTGATTTCTCGAAATGGGGACATCACCTGGCCTTCCCGTTCACCGGACCTCACACCGTGCGACTTTTTCTTGTGGGGGTACTTAAAAAGTAAAGTATTTCAAGATAACCCACCACAAACAATTCAAGCCCTGAAAGAACGGATCTGACAGGAAGTGGAAAACATTCCCCTAGCAATGCTGGAAATGTAATGAATGACAATTAACTACTTATAATTATATAAGGTTTTCCAATAAAAGTGATATGATTTCTTTAAAAAAAAACACTATTTGTTAAGAAAATTCAAAAGTTTTTATTTAATGTGAAGTACAATCGATACAATTAAGTTTTAAATAAAATGTCATTCAAATGGCCTCCACGACTTCTTCTGCAGGAACGAATTCGATGATCCCAATTTTCGAGCACTTTTTCCACTAAATCTAGTCGTATGTCATGAATGGCATGTTCAATATTGACTCGTAAAGCTTGAAGAGAGTCTGGTTTATTTCGATAGACCAATGACTTCAAATAACCCCACAAGAAATAGTTTAATGGTGTTAAATCGCAACTTCTTGGAGATAATTCAATACCACAATTTCTTGAAATAATTGAATCTCCTTACTTTTCTCGCAATAATTCTATTGTTGCATTCGCGGTGTGGCACGTAGCCCCGTCTTGTTGGAACCAAATGTTGTCAAGATTAACTTCTTCCAATGTCGGCCATAAAAAGTTGGTTATCATCAATCTATACCGTTCTTCATTGACAGTAACGGTGTTATCAGCTTCATTTTGAAAGAAGTACGGACCGATGATTCCACCATACCAAAAACCATACCAAGCTGTCCATTTAGGTGAATGTAATGGTTTTTCATAAATAACTTGTGGATTTTCTTGGCACCAGAATCGACAGTTTTGTTTATTTACCACACCGTCCAGATGAAAGTGAACCTCATCAGAGAAGATGATTTTCTTAAAAAAATCGTTATCGTTTTCAAGTTATTCCAAGGCAAAATCAGCAAATTCACGACGTTTACGGTGGTCCAATGGCTTCAGTTCTTGAATGAGAACAATTTTATAGGGATGCAAACCCAAATCCTTTCTCAAAATCCGCCAGGTTGTGGTTTGAGACAGTCGTAATTGTTGAGAACGTCTTGGAATCGACAAATTACGGTCTTCAGTAACACTTGCCTGAACGGCAGCAGTATTTGCATTACTTCGAGGGGTTCTTTGTTTTATTGGCACTTGAAAATTATGTAAAGAAAATGTAACCTCAAAATTTTTAACAATTCGACGAATAGCGAGCACACTTGGACGATTATTACGACCAGAAAATGGCAAAAGCGCACGAAAAGTTCCAATCGGGGAACGATTATTTTGATAATAAAACTGAATAATTTGTAAACGTTGTTCTTGCGTATATCTCTCCATGATGAAATTGTAAACACTATTGAATACAATAAAAAACAAATGACAGATCATGACATATTACAAATGGCCGAAATGTCAGTTCAAAATCATCCCTATTGGAAAACCTTGTATAAAATGACACTGTAAATAATATTTAACATGCAATTGCTTTACTGGAACACATAACCACTTCCCAATGACACCAAGGTAATGGCCAAAGATTTTACATACAATTTCAGTTCAAAGATAAACATTAATAAAAAGCAATCTACCACAAACGACGACAGAAATGTTAAATAAACAAGTCTCCCCATCGTTTTTTATCTAACGCATTTCCAGTAAATCTAAACGATACAAAATATGAAACGCACCATTAAAAAAACACCGCATCGTCGTTCTAATGTAAATTACATTCCATTCTGACCATCACCTCTTTTTTTTCCCTTATTTTGAATCTTATTATGTGCTCACAATACGTAAACTTATTAAATTATATTTGGTTGTGATGCGGCCCCGATAAATGGTCAGCTTCGGAGCGTTTGAGGAATAGCGCACGAACAAAAATTAAGATGGTCGGCTGGCGGCGCACGGTAGCTATAATCGGTGTTGATTGCGATGAGATCAGAGTCTCCTGCCTTAGGCGAACGTAACACACATTGGAAAAATGAATGACAGTGTTACAGTACGACTACGTTAAGTGAATTGTGGATTTGTGTAAGACGAAACGGAAAACACCAAAAGCTGTTGAAATACGCCATTTAAAGTACATACATATCGGTAGTAGAACAAAGGAAATTTTTTGCACAAACTTAGAAAGGGAATGGAATTGGGAAGAGTTAACAGAAGAAAGAAATTCAAAAATTCTTGCTTATAAATGAGCATAAATAAACTCTACCTCTTGCTAAGAATTTTTCGTTAGCTTACGTTAATTATTAAAGTTTTGTTTGAGCGAAGTCAAAAGACTTTTCCAAACTATCTTTTATAATAACATAATTTTGAGAAAATTGTAACTATAATTGTATAATATAATAATTATACAGCTAAGGGGGTTGGTGCTGCTTTCTGAATCTTAACTTCTATACCTCTATATGGTGAGCCGTGTCTTCATCCAAATCTATATTCCTCGTCGCCTGTTTCATACCATCATTCCTCCCGATGGTCTCCATTTAAATAGACGTTTCGACCATCTGTTGTCATCCATCGTCATTAAATGTCCGGGCCATTTTAGACTTCGTCTTTAAGTTCGTTTTATAAGGATTTCTCCAGCTTCCATTCATTTTGGTTCGGATTTCATTATTTATAACTCTTTGGATTTCTAATATTCTGGTACTTCATCTGAGATATTCCATGTCAACGACTGTTAACTTTTTTTTATCTTCCTCTTTCAATGTTCATATTTCACTGCCATAAAATAATACTGATTCCACCATTGTCTGATCTATTCTTTTTAATTGCTTTTGCTTATATTTTTATACCACTATAGGGAATTGAGTGCCCCTAGTACTTTGCGGGCTTTTTGTATTTCTTCTTTTATTTCTGGTCGACGTATACCCCCTTTATCTACTGTAATTCCGAAATATTTACACTTATCAACTTGTTTTACATTCGTTTCCTCTGTTATTAATATAAATTTTGTTTTGGAATAGCTCTCGAATATTCGGTTTTCTCTAAATTCACCTCAAGTCGCTATCTCTGATATTCAGTATATAGCCTTTAAAGCACACATAGCCGACTCGCTGTAAGATTTGATCCAGCCCGCGAGACATTGTCGTATTATTTCATGTGTGATATCTATCGCTAAAAATTATGAACACTACTTTAAAATGCATTACTTTTAAACGCGGCCCGCGAACGTATTTGCACATTAAAGTTTGGCCCATAACATATCAAAGGTTGTCCATACCTGCTTTAAAGCATGAATTCTATATCATACGAATCTTGGGTAATCACTTTCCCCTCGGCAAAATTCAATGTGAACAAAAAGCATTCTCCAATTGGATTTTCCATTTCCTGGCATGACCGTTACTAGTTTTTCAAACCTATTTCTACATAAAGATTCAACAAGAATGGGGTCACTCAAAGAATGGGGACTAACCCAGCCATAGTCTTTCGTATAATCGCCTGCATTAAATTTTGTTTTAAGTTCTGAGAAACTGTTACTAAAACATGGGAAATGATTCAGCAAGTTTTTGGTGAGCAATTGATAAGCCGATGACAAACTTTTGAGTGGTTTGCGGTTCGAAATTTTTCGAGTAGAAAATTAGTCGCTCTCATGACAATGTGTCGTTTCAACGTTCGTTTTTTCACACAAGATTTGTTGACGAAAATATCAACGACTATCGTTCTTCTCCCCCCCCCCTCGTTTTCTATAGAAATTTAGGAAGAATCATAAGCAGTACTGAACTTGTTCACTTGTTCACAGACACAGAGAACGACTTCCTTATTATCTTCCAGAATTATGGAGAAAAACGCTGGGACCAGTGCATAGTTGCGTCAAGAGACTACTTCGAAGGAGACAGCAACCGCCAGGAATAAAAGTTAAATTTCGAATTTTTACTATATCAGTCCGAAAACATTTTCGTTGCACCTCGTATAATAGAAAACTGAAATTGATCGAGAAACTAATTTTATTTTGGAAGCAATTCTATTACTTTCACTTTTACCTTTAATTTATAAGAAAGGTAGTATTGTTTCAAAGTCTTCAATATAAAGTACCTGTAATAAAAACATTTAAACCGTAGTTACGGTAGCATAATAAATTTACCTAATCGAATAAGAGTATTTTTGTTGTTTCTACCAGGATAGTTTGACAAGTAGTGAGAATGACACATAGGTGGCGTTCTAATTGATTAAATTCATTAAATACTTGGTAATTAAGGGTATGAAAGCTACCGAAATAAAAGATGAGTTATGGAAAACATTAGGTGAATCTGCTCCATCATCTGCTACAATAAGTAGATGAGTAAATGAATTTAAACGTGGTAGAATAAGCTGTGTTTATGAAGCGCGCTCTGGAGCACCTAAAATCGTGACTTCTAAGGAAATGATTATAAAAATCCATAATATTATTACGCAAAATCGACGACTCAAAGTGAGAGAGATAGCAGACATGGTAAACATTTCAACAGAACGCGTTCACCACATTTTAACGAAAGAATTGGGCCTGTCCAAGCTTTCGGCAAGATGGGTGCCGCGATTGCCGACGACTGATCAAAAGTTCACTCGTTTGCGCATTTCCAATGAGTGTTTGGACCTTTATAAGCGGAATCCGGTTGATTTTTGTAGGCGATTTGTTACTTGCGATTAAACTTGGATACACTACAGTACACCCGAAACTAAACAACGGTCGAAATAATGGTTGGCAGCACAGTTGCGATGTCCAAAATTCACGAATTGCATTTCCAATTAGTACCGCATGCGCCTTATTCGCCGGATCTAGCCCCTTCCGACTTCCACCTTTTTCCAAAATTGAAAATGGCACTAGGTGGAAAGAAATTTTCGTCTAACGACGAGCATCTTCGTAAATGAGTATTTTGCAAGCCTTCCGGAATCGCATTTTAGAGATGGCATAAGGGCATAGGAGCACCGTTGGAATAAATGTATTGCTCTTTTAGGAGAATATATTGAAAAATAAAAATTATTTTGTATTTAAAAAATTCGTTTTTCTTTTCCATTCTCACTACTTGTCAAACTATCCTCGTATTTGAAATGAACGTTATGTAATGGAAAAATAAAGGCAGAAACCTTATCGTAAATTGTAACACGTATTTTAAACGATTTACATATATTAGGAATAAGTGTTTCCAATATTAATTCCGAATTACAAATAATAGAAACTATATATAAATATACTGGTCTTTTTTCATTATTTTAAGTCCGTTCTAAAAAGTATATAATTACAGTTACAAAAAGCAAATAGATGAATGTAATTAACTTATTTAACTATTTAAGCCATTAAACTTGTGTAATAAGAAGAAACGGAGGATATAATATATATTGTAGAAGAATAAATAGAGCACAATACGTAATAATTCAATGAAACGCTTGATTTCACTTAAGTATTAGATATACTACAATATATGTAATTATTATCACTTTTTCTAAATTGATTTTCTCAAAATACGTGTATATATACGTTTATGTACATATGAAAGAGTGTAGATTATTAATGTTTCGTAATAAATTACTTTTTGATGCGTAGGTAGATAATGAAATTGCTTTTGATAAGTGCATATCTATCATTTTTTGTTTAACATGAACACCGATAATTTTTGTAAACGACTATTAGCTAATCTGTTATATTATGCGTTGATAATCTGTACGCAAGCGGTATTTATTTTAATAATATTTAATAACTGGAGTTATGTACATTTACATCTTTTATTACCGAATAGAAGAAAATGTGCTGTCCAGCGTTATAGGGAGTTATAGGACGTCGTAATTATGGTGGATTGTGGGAGATAAAAATGCAAATTGGATAATGTATATAAAGTGGTTAGAAAAGCATAGAAATAAAACAAAATATTAAAATAATATGTAATAATTTATGTAATAAATAAAAATAAACTAAAAATTAGAATAAACAATTGAAAATAGTAATTCTTAGAATGAAACATGTATAGTAAATAAAAATGCAACACCTCCCTCTTTCGTTCAAACATACGAAGTACGAACGAAAGAATAAGAGCGCGCCATCTTGCCTAAATCGGTAACAAAAGTTACCAGTATTTAAATACATACTCACTTTAAAATCACAGCGAATTGCCTTTAGATGAATGTGAAAAGAATTATTCAAATGTTAATAACACACTATTTACTACGTATTTCAAGGAATTCGCCTCTCATCAGGCGTATATTTGAGCGAAAGAGCGAGGTATTGCTTTTTCTTGTATCGGAAAAGTACGATAAGGCCACACAGAATCGTTAGTTATTAACGCAGGTAATAGTTGTAGGTGTAAAAAAAACACTGACCTATTAAAGATAGAATAGTAAGTCTCATGCCAATATGTTTTATTGCTTTACGTGCTTGCTTCACTACTTGCAAAAATGGCACAGCACCACCAAGTCGATTGCCTCTTCTTTTGCTTTTACTTCTTCTAATACTACCATTCCTTAGCCTTTTTCTATACTTGCTCCTCATACTCATACTCAATTTTGTTTTTCTTTTCATCGTAACAGCGGTTAATGAAGCAGCTTGTCGTTCTCAATAGCCTTTCGATAAAATTTCTTGTCTGCAACGTGACGCTCCAATAAGTCGTTTGAATGGGAATAAGATATATTGTGCTCTCTACAAGCCTCATCCGAAAAATTCTCACCCTTAACACCTCTTTGCAGGCGTTCTTTTAATTTTGTTGCAGGACCGCGAAATCTATATTCTGGTATATGTAATTCCACTTAAAGTGTATTGATTACATTATTCAGCAATCGACTACCTTTCTTTCTCCCTTTCCGAATTAAACACTGCGTTTCCCTCTCGGGCTCATCTTCTTTACAAATAAGAACTGAAATAGCAACATATTACAATCAAAAACAATAAATACATACGCGCCTCATACTCCACTCCAACTTCGATCTTTAAAACTATTTTAATATATATATATATATATATATATATATATATATATATATATATATATATATATAGTCTTTATTGTCCAACAGATTGTTACAATCCAATAACAGGACAAAAAGAATTAAAAAAAAATACAAATCATCAAATAATCAAACAATAGTAACTTAATTAATGTTCACAGTGCATTAAAAAGAAATAAAAACGAAAATAAAGACATAAATGAATACAAATATAGTGATACACACACACCCATAATTAAGAAAATTAAGAAAATTAAGACAAACACGCCCTAGCGACAGCCAGTATCCTCCCCAAGGAATCAAAATTTATATCGCAGCGGTCCGACAAACCGTTGAAGGCCCGATATGCAACTGCTAATGGGAAATTGAAACCAATATTGGTACCAAATGTTTCGATATAAAAGCAAAGGCTATGTCTAGCCGACACTCGCGGTACCATAAAATTAAGCTGAGACAGCAAATGAGGACAATCTATAATATATTTCCTCTAACTAAGTTAAATACAAACTTCATACTGTTTAGTTGACGTCTGACTTCCAAGGACTCCATTCCAAACTTATTTACAAGAAAAGAGTTCTCGACTCCTCGCGGAGGACACACACGCCCCACCCTAAAACACAAAAACCTTAAAAACCTTCTCTGAACTCTTTCAAGTGACAATTTGTGAATCTCATAATAAGGATGCCAGACTAAAGATGCATATTCCAGCCTTGAACCTACATACGTCATGTACAGCTGCTTAATCGTAGAAATATGAAAAATGATTATATATATATATATATATATATATATATATATATATATATATATATTTCGGTTTTGTAGTATAAAATAAAACACTTTTTTTAAACCAATAATGGTTTTTAATCAATATATATATATATATATATATATATATATATGAACCAGGTGCGAGTGGTCATCGTCATTTGTGAAAGTTTTACCATTCAAAGAATTCTGCAAACTTCGAAATAAATGGTAATCAGATGGTGCTAGATCAGGGCTGTATGGGGATGTGGCATCACTTCCCAGCCAAGCTCCAATAGTTTCCCACGAGTTGCCAAAGATATGTGAGGCCTTGCATTATCTTGGTGGAAAACTACACCTTTCCGATTTGACAATTCTGGCCGTTTTTCTTTGATTGCTTGGTCGTTTGGTTCCTTGGAAGCAGCTCAAAAAACACAACACCTTTGTAATCCCACCAAACTGACAGCATGATCTTTTTTGGATGCAATTCAGCTTTCGATGTGGTTTGAGCTGGTTTATCGTGTTTGCTCCATAATCGTTTTCGAACTATGTTACTGTACAGCACCCATTTTTCATCACCAGTGATGATTCTTTTTAAGAAAGGGTCGGTTTCATTTCGTCTAAGGTGCATATCGCAAAAGTTGATTCTTTGAGTTAAATGAATTTCTTTCAATTCGTGAGGTACCCAAATATTAAGCTTCTTAACTAGCCCAAGACATTTCAAATGTTTTTCAATTGTTGTTGCGATACATGTAGCCTCTCCGCAACCTCTCGAACAGTTATATGACGATTCTCTTCAATTATGACTTTGCTTTGGTCATCGTCAACTTCAGTAGGCCGACCAGAACGTTGCTCATCTTTGAGGGAAAAATCTCCAGAACGGAGTTTTTTATACCAATTCTGACACGTGCGCTCTATTGAGCAATTAGCACCATAAACTTTACATGTCTTTTTGTGAGCCGCATATATACGGAAATATATATATATATATATATATATATATATATATAACCCATAACTAATACTTTAATATATATATATATATATATATATATATATATCACGCGACAAACGGTATATATATATATATATATATATATATATATATATTGCAACGCATATATATCAGTAAAAACCGAAACTACTTAGTTGCCAACCCAATATATATACATATATATTATATATTCAGCTCACTTTCTTATATCAATTAATAACACTGAATTAGACATATATACGATAGACATTTATTATTTATTATTAATATGCACATACATATATTTTATAATTTTAAATCAATTTTCTTCAATAATTCAACATCATTATAATTTTTCTGCAGCCCATATATGACTAACTCTTTTGTAATGCAAACACACTCAGGCGTCACTCCATTAAACATTTTTTCTCTTTCCATATTTATACCTCTTGCACTTCTACCTAATCGATCCATCACTTCCTTATAAAATTCACAATATTTTATATTTGTTAAAAATGCTAATCGAGATTCCACCACATCTTTTAAACGCCACAATTCCAACACACCTTCATACGTTAAATATAAAAAATCTCGACTTTTTTCTATTTTCAATATTCTAGTCGATCTATCAAAGCATTCACTAGACATTTGCAAATCGAAACTATTAATAACTGAAAATCTCCATTGCAATGTTCAAAATATTTTTTTAGTTTCGTACTCTCTAATAAAAATCGATCCCACTCTTCAACATTAAAAAGCACGCATTACTTTTTTATATCTACAATTTTTACCATAAGTTCAAAGTCAAAATCTAGTGCAGGTATGGGCAACCTTTGACATGTTGTGGGTCCAACTTTAATGTGCAAATACGTTCGCGGGCCGCGTTTAATAGTGCATTTTAAAGTAGCGTTCATAATTTTTAGCGATAGATATCAGACATGAAATAATACGACAATGTCTCGCGAGCCGGATCAAATCTTGCAGGGGGCCGGTTGTTGTCCACATATAATCTAGTGACAAACCAACACATATCCACTTCGAATGACTTTTAATCTAAAAAATATGTTCTTTTTCCTACTAAAGGTACATTCCATGATGGTTCTCGTATATTTTTCTGCACACACATATCAACCTTATCCCAAAAATCATTCGTCTGACCGACCCGAGTAAAAAAAACTTGTACTCGTATACCAGGCTCAACTTTATAATTTTCAGCTTCACTGTTAAAATTACCTTCTTCAAGAGTAACATTTCTCAGATCACTGTTTTCAATTTTTTGAGACTAATCATCATTTTGTTCTCTTCTGTTAAATAAACGCTTCATGATAACTCACAATACTGATTGTAATTCCATAATTTTACCTTTATATGTCTTCATTCAGGCACGCAATTACCTTTTTGAACTTCCAGGGCCTAGCCGATTCTAGAATCTCCTCATTGACTTGACATTGAAGTGTACTTGACTTTGAAATGTCCTTGATATGGAAACCTCCTCGGGCTTAGCCGATTCTAGAACCTCCTCGTTGACCTTGACCGTTTCAACATGCATTGTGGCCAACGTCAATGAGGAGGTTCGAGAATCGACTGAGTCTCTATACTTACTAACATTTGAATGAGACTAGCATTCATATACAGTAAAGTCTAGTTATCCGAATTAATTAAAACCAAGCCGACTTGGACTTGTAAATCATTAGGTCTACTGATTTTAGTTAAAAATATAAATAATTAATTCAACTCAATAAAAAATCAGTTAAGCAAAATTGTAGTTTAAATTAGCTCGCAGACTTCCGCGCTCGTTGTCCATACTTTCTCCATTTTGTTTCTTCGGCCAGAACTGTGTCTTGGATAATTTTGCTATCGACGTTTAGTCACCACTTGTATGGGACATTTTCAGAACTTAACTGCTGCTACTGCTTTCGTTGTCGCATCGAGACTGATGTGAATCTATGGTGGATGGATTTATATAGAGATATTGGCCATGCTCCAATGGAGAGTTACGATTGACCCGATGGCTAATACCTCTATATAAACCTATCTACGACAGACGTGCATTTATATTTAGGAAGGATATATGACTGTATAAATTTTTCAGTATGTATTATTATGAACACAACGTCCGAAAGGGTAAGTATTATTAAAAAGTATAAATATAATGTAAAATTTAATTCCAAATTAATGTGAAAAAAAAATTAAAAAATAAATTTGAGAAGTTTTAAAAGGGGAAACAACATTATTGGACCGACGACTTGGCTAGCGTGAGGGCTGCACGGCTAGTCCTAGTAGTTCTGTTTGACTGCGCTCACATATGTAGAGAGAGAGAAGGGGAGGTCTAAGAAAATTATGCCTGAGTTTCAAGCAATAAGACGTATTAAACATTTTAAATATTTGCTCTTGTAAAAATTTATTTTATTAATTCAATTATATTTAATAGCGAAACGTCCGAGGCTCGTATGCATCAATCAAAGTACTGATAACATTTTAAAAATATTTAATTTAATTTCGTTTGAATTTACTATTTTAAATTGATTGCTTGTTTGAATTTCGCTGTTAATTCAATAGATTTATTTAAAGATATGTGAATGAAGAATAAAACTTCATGCTCTATGTGTATAGTTGTACTGCGTTCAAATTAAAGTTAATTTTGATTCTGTATTTAAACATCAAGTTGTGGAAATGCACTATTAAGAGGATGATAGCCATTTTGAACTAAATAACTGTATTTAATGCTATTTATGTTATTTATTATTTTATTTATAAATACGAATAAGGAATAAAGATCTATTTTATTTGCAATAACAATTGTAATTTTCAAAATCAACTTAATGCGTTGTTATAAAATATATGGAACCATTGGTGTTATGAGCGAGGTGTCGGTATCATACGGATACATTTTAATCCTTATTTGTCACAACACAATGATTTATGTTTATGTATTGTATAACTAAAGAAATTAAATCAAATTTTATTTTAAAAATAAATATTGTTTTCACATTCTCAATACTTTGAAAAATTTTGTTTGTATTTAATTTTACTTTAATTTTCTAATAGTTTTGCAACTACCTGAACCAAACTATTGAAACTATTTTAGATTTTTATTATTCTTCCGATAAAGTTGCATTTTGAAATTGTACAATCTTCGAAAAATACCTCAAATATATTTTTTTATAAATTGAAATGATACGAAGACGATTATATGTTACATCAACTGATCGTAGTATCGATGTAATTCTCACTAAGAAGAAGAAGTAACTCGATCTCTGGCGAGCACAGGTAGTCAGCGGTCATCTGGTTTTTGTACGGGCGGGAGCAGTGGGCCAGGTGTCTGCGTCAGGGCCCCCCCGAGGCGCGTGTGCATCTTAATGACATACACGCACACATTTATTAACTGCAGCTCATCGCCTAATGGAACATCACTCACCAGGAAGTCGCAACATCTACTTAAATCCTGTATTGGTATAAGCTTCCATTCGAAGACTAATCTTTAATATATGATTGTCATACGCACTGTATTTATTATGAAGAGAAAAAAATGTACAAAGAGTATTTTAAAATTTAAAATATAGGTAAAAATACATAGGTTCACTATGTGTGTTATGAGATCTGTGAGAATGCTTTTGTTTCAGTACAATTTAACCTCTGAGTTTTCTAAAGCTGTTTGTGGCTTTTTTGTATATTAATCAGATGTTTTTTTACAAAATTTATACGTACGAGGATAGCCGTTTATATTTTTGGAAAAGCAAACAAAAAAAACTTTCTATTATCGAAAATAGCTTCATTGCTTTTCAAAATATTTTCCTTGAAGATCAATGCACTTTTGCATTCGTTTAAACCAATCCGAAAAGCATTGCTGCTACTGTGAAGGCCGTCTCTCCAATATATGAATTTTGAATGCCTCAACTGCCGCTTTCGGCGTAGAAAACCGTTAACCACGAAGTCTATTCTTCACATATGGGAACAAAAAAAAATTACAGGGTGCTAGATCAGAGCTGTACGACGGACGGCTCATCAATCATTGTTTGAACCGGCCTGTGAGAGCTGCAATTGTCATGACGGAGAGAGATCTGTCGTTTTCGGTTTGTTTTCCTTATTTCTTCAAAAGCTTTTAGCAAACAAATAGTTGTGTACCATTCGGAATTGACCGTTCTACAACTCTCTAAAGGCACGGTTGCAACGTGACCGGTTTTTCCGAAAAAACGTGCCACCATTTTTGATGTGCTTCGAGCGCGAACAACTTTCGTTGGTTTTGGGACATCTTGGAATATCCACTATCGGGCTCATACGTATAAATCCAAGAATCATCACCAGTGACGATTTTATAAATGTTCTTTGAAGAACCGTCATTGTATTTTTAGTGCATTTCTTGGCACGAATCGACGCGAGTCCTTTTTTGAGCGGTTATCAAATTATGTGGTACCCAAGGTGAACATAGTTTTTTAACGGCTAAATATTCATGCAGGATCTTATGCACGCTGGTGTTACTAATACCTAGAGATGCCTCGATCTCACGTTATATGACATGACGGTTTTGCATTATCAGACACTACATTAATGTTTTTCGACCCAACAACGTTTGTGAGACGACTTTCACGAAATTCATCGTCGAAAAAACGCCGTCCAAGTTTGAATTCACTATATCCACTATCGAAAACTACAGTATGTTTTCGATAGTGTTTCATCACCATGTAAAGAATTCAGCTCGTCGATGCATTCTTGTTGAGATAATCCACGCCGAAAATTATGAAAAATAATTGCACGAAAATGTTTGAGAGGTAATTCCATTTTTTCGCTGACATAAAATTGTCAAGTTACTGTCAACAATATAAATAGCGACCGGATAATAAAAAGGTCAAGGTAATTATATTGTCAGAAATGACAAACTTTACGATGCAATCATCAGATCGGAGGCAACACTAACAGTGTTGCTAGTTCCCGAAATATAAACGGCTACCCTCGTATCATAAGCATCCCAATTTCTTTTTGTTCATTTAACACGTATTCATTATAAACAATCAAATTTGTTACTTGGTAAATCAATAGTTTTGAACATATAATAAATTTGAATTGAGTCGAACCTTTCTTTTGCGTTCTTTTTCCAAAAGGGTTAGTTAACAGAATAACGAACGCTTTTTTTGTATTTTTTGTTTGAATACTGGCAGAAGAGCTTTCAGGAGTTTCAATATTGTGGCGTCCTATTACATCGTATTAACAGGGAACCCCTCCTACTTTCCGCATTTATTGTGAGTTAGTAAGCACCCCGAGAGTATGCGAGAGGATCGTTAGAGACACAAAAAATACGGTCGCTGATTCAAAGTTAGTAATAGCGGGACGTAGCAACATTTACAGCTTAAAATTGCTTCAGTAACACAGACGTAAGTTGGAGCAATTGTCACGGACACCCAGTATATCTAAATTGAGATCAATTTCTTTAAAGTCACACTATTATTATTATTATTTTTCCGATTTTCCCTGAACTATTAAATACATTTTAATTCTTTAAAGCAATCTCCTATACTTAAATATCATTGGCAAAATTACTACAATCGCTTTGAATGGAGTTCCTTAAACTAGCCGCGCTTAACTACAGCAAATTATTTGTTTATGACTTTGACCTTAATTGCTTATGCCTAGGTGATACTCATTTCGCGTTCCGTGTAGCGCTATTTTATAATAATTTCCTTCCCATCGCCCCGGGACTAGTCATACTTACACACTCTATTAGGACAGTTATTAGATACATACCTATTACATCTCAGTTTCGAATTCGCATTGAAAAAAAAGTATACCCGGTAGCCGAACAAACATGTGATACACAGTAGCGCGAATGTTGATTAATGATTTTTTTTTTGCTTCAGTGTAGAATAATACCACGTATGAACCGCATAGCATTTTGTTTGCTCAACACTATAACAGTCTCGAATGCCCGAAGCGCACCAAGTTTTTGTACTTATAATTTCTAATTGTGATCGTTGATGTTACTTATGTAATAAAATGTGAGTTAAAAATAGATTTTTGTAAGAGTAATTAGTTTTTGTGGTTTTGAATGGCGCAATGCAAAATTGCGTGTACAGTAAACCGTTTAATGGAAAGTTCGTAAGTGAACGATGCCTTAAGAATGTTTATGAAATATTTACCCTGACACGCTATAACGAAAGCATAATTACTGTATTTGGTCTAAACACGTGCTCCTATAAGATGAGAAAATAACGTCTCATATTTATAAGTTAACCGTTAGATAAACTTTTTTCTTTCCTTTCATTTTTATTTCAAAATTATGAATTAATAATCTACGTTATTTTGCATTTTTTCACTATAAGTTTTCCAAGTTGTTACTGTTTCTTCGATTAATGTATTAGGTGCGCAACTAAGTTTTCGCTGTTTTTCAAGAGATGGCTCCAGTAGTAAGTGCTCGTCGATTGTGACATAACCAAAACGTCATGAACCAAGCTTAGACATATGGTAAACAAACCGCTTTGAAACATTAGTGATTTTGTTTTTGCGTCATATACTTTTGGTTGTGTGAAAATGTGATTTTGTGCCAAATAATCGTCATTTGCGGGAAGCGTTGCTTTTCTTCTTTCATTCGAAGAAAACGGCGGCTGAAGTGCATCGAGAACTCCAAAAAATTTACGGAGATGCTGCTCTAAGTGAAACAACGTGCCGTGATTGGTTCCGTCGCTTCAAAGACGGGGATTTCGATGTTGACGACCGTTCGCGTGAAGGAAGACCAAAAACCTTCGAAGACGCTGAATTGGAGGCATTGCTCGATGAGAATCCGTGCCAAACGCAAAAAGAGCTTGCTTCAGCATTAGGAGTTACCCGCCAACCCATTTCCCAGGGACTGCATGCGATGGGAATGATCCAAAAACAAGGAACTTGGGTTCCTTATGATTTGAAGCCAAGAGACTAGAGCGTCGTGTTTTCGCCTGTGAACAACTGTTCCAGCGGAAAAAAATAAGGGTTTTCTTCATCGCATCGTTACGGGTGATGAAAAATGGATTCATTATAGCAACTCAAGGAGAACAAAATCATGGGGACTGCCCGGTCATGCTTCTACGTTGTCGGTTCGGCCGAATATTCACGCTGCGAAGGTTTTGCTGTGTATACGGTGGGATCAGGGCGATGTTATATATTATGAGCTATTGAAACCGGACGAAACCATCACTGGGGAACGGTATCGAACTCAATTGATGCGATTGAGCCGAGCATTGCGCGAATAGCGGCCACAATACGAGCAGAAGCACGAAAAAGTGATTCTACAGCATGGCAACGCTTGGCCTCACGTTGCCAAACCTGTTAAAACCTACTTAGAAACGCTCAAATGGGAGGTCCTACCCCACTCGCCATATTCATCAGATATTGCGCCGTCCGATTATTACTTGTTCCGTTCGATGGCACATGGTCTGGCTAATCAACAGTTCCGCTCATCTGAAGACATCTCAAAATGGCTTGATTCGTGGATAGCCTCAAAAGACGAACACTTCTACCGTGACGGTATTCGAGCTCTGCCAGGAAGATGGGAAAAAGTTGTTGCTAGCGATGGGCAATATTTTGAATGATTCAATTGTAAACATTTTTTCACAATAAAGTTGCATTTTCATCAAAAAAACAGCGAGAACTTAGTTGCGCACCTAATATTTCATCTACTTTAATATGCTTGTAGTGTGGGCATATTTGTTATGTTGTTCATTCGAGGAACTACCCATTTTAATCAGGGACCCATTTCAAAAGAATTTATTCTTTTCCAATTATTTGTTTTTATTTTGCACTAGCTGTACCCTGCGCGTGTTGCTACGCCACCAACTAAAATAAATTTGAAGGAAAAGCATTACACAAATATTCAATTCATTTTGAGTCGTTTTATTGATTTTGTTCATTTTAAAAAAATTGTGACATTGCAGCGTTTCGTTTCAATTCGATATTTATTGAAATGCTGTGGCATATACAATATTCTTGTTTTTCCATCTGGTGCGTAAACGAATAAATCAGAAGGCTTTCCGACACGTGAGCAGGCCACATAGAGCTGCCCGTGTGAGAAGCATGGATTCTCCAAATTTAATCCACACACTTGCAACGATTGTCCTTGCGCTTTGTTGGTGGTCATTGCGAAAACGGAGTCGTACCGGGAACTGCAAACGTTTGAATTCGAATGGCATATCTGTCGGGATCATTGGGATTTGTGGCAACAGTACGTTTTCATCTTTGAATTTTTCAGTCAAAATTGTTGCCTAGATAACATTGTTCATCATTTCCTTGACTGAGAGTCTGGTTCCGTTGCAAAGTCGTGGTGGATTTATGTTTCGAAGAAGAATGATGGGTACGCCAATTTTCAATGTAAGAACGTGAGGTGGCATGCCTGGCAAACCAAGCGAATTCGGGAATTCACTTGGATAGTTGACAACTTCGTCTTGATTCACCACAGTATCGATGAACTTATATGTTGTCGTTTCGCCGGGTATTCCATTCTGCATGGTGAAGTTGATGGTATTGACATCGATGTTTTTGGCCGCTAATATAGCACGTGTACTGAGTCACTGATGGTTTTTGTAGTTCTGTGCAATATTTGGGAAAACTTTTTGCACCAATTCGTCTATGCTTTCTGCGATTTTATAGAAGTTTGCTGGCAAGGTGATACATTGCGTAGATTTATCAATTTGCATTCGCCCATCTATATATATATATATATATAAATAAATGTTTGTCTGTATGTGCTTTATATAATCGTAAACTATGCATTTGATCATGTGATGATCTTTAGCAAAGTTGTTGTGCATGAGCCCAAGACATTTTCTTTTGTATATACTGTGTGTTTGTTTTCCTTTAGGTGTTTCGCGTTTAAGTTTGTTGAAAAAGAATTTGTTTGTATTTTTCGATTTGTAGTCTATTTGAATGTTATATTTCCCAAAGAGTTTGTTGATATTTTCTGATAAATGTAATACATATGGTAAAGGTATGAATTTTGGTTTGTCTTTATTTGTGGTGGTATTCTCGGTGTTTTCTGCATTTACAATCTCTATTTTAGATGTGTTCAAGCAACCAGAAAATGTTCACATGCTAACCACAGATATTTATTCGTCTATCTGTTCGCAATACAAACTGAAAAGCAAATAGTTATGCGGTTGTAGTCATCGTAAATATTTCGCACGTACTTATTATGAATCACGCGTGCTGACAAGTGTGACCATCAAACTGTTTGTCATTTTCTAACTTCTTTGAAATTGGAGAAATACTGCTCTGGAAGCGCGTATCCCATTGATGCGAAAAGGTGATGGTCTGGAGAGTAGAGTTGGTGCGATATTATGTCCCATTCAAGTGCTTTCAACGCTTCCTTGACCAGTTTTACTGTATGAGACGGCGCGTTATGGTGTTGTACAGGACGTCTTCCTATCAATGCATTGTTCAAATTGATAATTTGGTAACAGTTAACAGTTTGTAATATATCACGCTACTCTAGTCCCATCAAACACAGAGCATTGTCTTAAGACCAAAACAATTTGGCCTTGGACTTGATGGGCCGCCTTCGCCAGGTGATAACCATGATTTTTTGGGCTTAGGGCTTTCGAAATGAATCAATTTTTTTTATTCGATGCAAAAATGACTTCCGATCATAACTTTGAGGCAGCATTTCGCAGACGATTTTTCGATTTTCCATTTCAATTAATGTGGCATCTATTTTCTTATCTGTTAGATTTTTCCAGATACCCGTAATCAGTCACTAATCGTTTGTTGGGCCACATTTAACGCTTCTGCCAATTGTTTTTGAGTTTGGGTTGGGTCTTCATCCAATAACTCCTACAGTTTCGCGTCTTCAAACTTTTTCGGTCTACCGGAACGTTCTTTGTCTTGCACATCGAAATCACCACTTTTCAATTGTCGAAACCACGCCGCATATGTTTTTATGATTGGGGCATGCTCACCGTAGGTTTCTACCGGCAAACGATGACTTTAAGCGGCTTTTTTCTTTGCCGCAAATGCACTCTTTCAGGCATGGAACTCGACATTTTCAAAGAGGTATAAATCTATGACAGTGTTACTTTCGCAAACTATAACATGTATGACTTTGAAGCTTGATGTCAGTAACATAAAATAACCTATGTGTCAAATCATAATATACTTAGGCGTAGCGAAAAACCAGTAATAACTTTTCGGTATACCTAGTAAATCTCATATAAAAAGAAATTAGTAGAATAGAAGTGCCATTGTGAGAGACTAAAGATATTGAAATAAAATAAACTGAAATACAGAATTTGATAAAGACGGTTACGCTGTAATACTAAACGTAAAACAACACGTAATTGCGTTACGAACGAAGTTACTATAAATCATAATTTCTCTCAATAATTGGAAATTAATCATGCAATTCTCAATGAGCAATGGACATTTTTCAAAATTCTAAGAGAATCAGATCACTAATTGCTGTATGATGTTATTTGAAATCGCGTAGTAAAAAGATGAATGGCAGTAATGGAGCTTAGTTAATAAAGAACGATCAGTTAGTTAAGCCGGCGTTGTTATCGGAAATCTTCCCGGTGTATGAATATTAATGATCTCTTTATATACACTATATACCTCGCGTCAGTTACACAGAGAAGAACGACGTAATTGAATACTATTACGGGATCTAGTGTCAGATTAATATCCACATTTTGCCGAACAGAATCTAATAATTAGTTGTATTCGTACGAACTCAGGTGGATTTGGTGGATTAATTTGGTGTGAGCAGGTGCAACTCTGTGATTTATTATCTGCTGATGATGATAACTTAGCTGTTGAGATTACGAACATCGATATGGTAGCGGTTTTTATTTACCTTTTTTTCATTAATTCAATTAACCGCAGTCTCCATTAAAATTTTAAATTAATAAATTTGTGTTGTTTCGAAGAAATTCTCTTCAAGTTCTTCAGTTGGATCCGATTGTGTTGTGACTTCAAAAAAAGACACCTCCAGTGAGCTATTATTTCTATTTCTCTGTGACTTCAGACATGACACTGTGATTAATTGTCTGCTGATGATGATAACTTAGTTGTCGAAATACGTATACAGAATATAAAGATCGATGTGGTATGAGGTTTAACTACAGTCTCCATTAAAATTTTACCTTAATAAATTTGTGTTTTTTTTCCTGGCAAAAATGAGAAGTTTCGACGAGATCTCGTTCAAGTTCTTCAGCTGTATTCGATTGTATTGTGACTTTAAAAAAAGCCACCTTCAGTGCGCCATTTTTTCCTATTTATCTGTGAATGCCAATTGACGTCGAATCTTTATTCATGTAAATATGAAATATTAGTTGCATCTAGTGTCAGATGTCTTCAAACAAATGTGTATTTAAGGGTTTTACGTGTTTTTTCCTTTACTATTTTAAATAAGAATTAAGAATGTTATTTTCAGAAATAATTTCTTATAGCATCTAACAGTTCTAACTACAACGATGTCTTGCTGAACAACTAGAAACTTTCATGACTGAATTTTATTTTCAAATCTATCATTAACTCGATGAGAATTGGTCTGATTCAACTAATATATGTTTAGCAGCATTTCGGATTGAATTCCCAAGTTGCTGTTGAATATGATCAGCTTTGTAGAACTTTAAATCTTTGCGCAATTTTATTTCTTGAGACAGGCTGAATTTTCGCAAAAGAAAACAGTAAAATGCACTGGGGAAGCAGTTGGAAACATAAGACATATGTTCGTAATGAGCCAAAGATCTCAAACTGTTCTTTAGTACAACAGAATCAACTTTCCGATAGAACCTGTCATACTGTTGTTAAAAAAATAATCATCAACCGCTATTACAGGTGTTACGTTATTCTAGTTTGATTAACCTGTGCACTGATAGTGGTCAGTTAATTTCATTGGTCAAATTCTTTAATTCGTAGAGAATAAAATATTGTGTAATTCACTTTTTAAGTCACCAAATATACACTGAGTGTGTATTTGTCGACTTCAGATATGTCACTGAGATTAATTATCTGCTGATGATGACAACTTAGATGTCGAAATACGTATACAGAATATGAAGATTGATGTGGTATGAGGTTTAACTACAGTCTCCATTAAGATTTTACCTTATTAAATTTGTGTTTTTATTCCTGGCAAAAATGAGAAGTTTCGACGAAATCTCGTTCAAGTTCTTCAGCTGGATTCGATTGTATTGTGACTTTAAAAAAAGCCACCTTCAGTGAGCCATTATTTTTATTTCTTTGTGAACGCCGAATGATGTCGAATCTTTATTCATGTAAATATGAAACATATGTTGCGTCTAGTGTCACATGTCTTTAAACAAATTTGTGGTTAAGTGTTTTTCTATCTACTTTTTTAAGTAAGAATTATATATGTTATTTTAGAAATAATTTATTATAGCACCTAACAGTACTAACTACAACGATGTCTTGCTGAAGAACATGAAACTTTTATGATTGAATCTTATTTTCGTCGGTCATAAACTTGAGATTTGGTCTGATTCGACTAATAAATGTTTAACAGAGTTTCGAATTGAATTTGTTGCTGTTGAATATGATCAGCTTTGTAGAAATTTAAGTCATTGTGTAACTTTATTTCTTGAGACAGGCAGAATTTTCGCCAAAGAAAACAGTAAAATGCACAGCGGAAGCAGTTGGGAACATAAGACATATGTTCGTGATGAACCAAAGATCTCAAGCAATTTTTTAGCACAACAGCATCAACTTGCGGCTAGATCTTGTCAAACTGTTTTTAAAAAGGATCTGTGTCTACGCTACTACAGGTGTTACGTTATTCTAGTTTGATTAACCTGTGCACTGATAGCGGTAGGAAGATTAACTTCATTAGCACAATTTTTTAATTCGTAAAGAATAAAATATTGTATATTTCGCTTTTTGGAGTCACGAAATACACACTGAGAGTATATTTGGTGAATTTTCGTAATGTCTCAGCTTATATTTTACCCCATGCCTCTTGCAGGTTCTTCCACATTTAACAGCAGATGTGAAGGCTGATTTTCTCACCTCTCGGTCAAGTTCTTCCCACAGTAACTTGATGGGATTTAAATCGGGACTCTAGGGAGGCTACACCATAACTTTTATGGTTTCCTTCGTTCTCCAATTTTTGCAAATATTCCCGGCATAGTTTGGAAGCGCGTTTCGGGCCATTATCTTGTTGGAAGATAAAATTCTGACTCGAAATTTTAATTCCAGAGGGGATTGCGTTTTCCTCTAATATGCGCTTATGCTGTTCTTTTTTCATTATACTTTCGATTTTTACGAGATCGCCCACATTTGATCCAGAAAACCAACCCCATATCATGACTGAACCTCCACCGTGTTTAACAGTAGGGGTTATGCATTCTTCCCGAGCACGCTCACCCACATACCTGCTCACGAAAACACGTCTTCGTGAACCTAAAATCTCGAATTTGGATTCATCGGTCAATAATACTTTATTCCAGTCTTCTATGCTCCAAATTTGGTAATAGCGTGCGCATTTTAAACGTTTTTGCTTGTTTTGCTTGCGTAAAAGCGGCTTCCGCATTGCAATTTGTCCATGAAGACTTCTTTTAATCGCCGTTTAACTTTGGAAACACTTATGGGTTTTCGACGAACAGCATTCATTCCTGGGGCTGTTTTTCGTCTATTTATCTTGTTTGTTACCACCATTGTAAGATCTTCTGCTGAGTTTGTAGTCCTTAGTCTGCCTTTTTGAGTTCTGCTCAACACCCTTCCACATTCGCGGTGTTTTTTTGATGATATAACTCACGGTGGACTGATTTAATTTAAGTTCTGTATCAATTTCGCGGTTGCTTTTACCAGTTTTATGGTATGCGACTATAAACGATCGTGTTTCTACACTCAATTCTTTCAGTTTAGGTATTTCTAACCGATCGAACTTCTTCGAAATACACGATGTTATCACTATGAGCACCTCACAAAAACTCACTGCAATTTTGCTAAAATACTCGAGGATAAATACTTAATAGTTTACAATAACATCCTACCTTAAAATAAAATCACAACAGTCGAAAATATCCAAGAATTGAGAGATCTAATCCCTTAAGTGCAATTATTCTACCTGGAGTTTTATTAGGGTATTATCATTTATTGAGAATGATAGGGTAATCGCATAATTATTTTTGAATAAGCTTTTATAGATGTTAACGTTTACTATGAAACTATTTCTTACTACAGAAATAAATTGTATAATCACAACTTTTCTATAGAAACTAATGAAGCAAGGGTGAACAAATACTTATGAGCGATAGTGTATGTCTTAATGTGTATTACCTAAAACCAACCAAATTAAAGTAACTACGAATTCATAATTCATGCGTCTGCTATCCTGCTATGAGAAATAGCTTATATTTTTAATTTAATTCCCTCTCTAGGAAGACTCTCTAAAACTTGGTTACTGTTTTATGTATGAGGAAATAAATTTTAAGAAAATATATTGAAAAATTTAACTTTGAAAGGTTGTATTACAAAATGGCGGACTCATACAATCAAATTTAACTTTATGATTATTTTTAATTGAGTTAATAACAATTTAAACCATGACATCATGAATATGAAGAAGTATCGAAGATGAAAATATGTTTTTTATGATTTCTTACGTCAATTTCTTGCTTTAAAAATTAAATTTAAACAAATTCAAGCCTTTTATATTCATAATATAACTTTACTCATGTTTAATCGTCCCAAATAAAATTATACAAAACTCTTCAAGCACATCATTATCAACAAGTAAAAGAGGTGATGAGAAACAATCGGAATTTTTTGCTTATTACCCACACTAACCGCACCAATATACCTACGCCGTAATGAGAACTACTCGCACAGTTCAAATAACCTTGCCAATGATTTTTCTGCCAATAAGAATAGAAAAAGCGCGATCGTTCGGTCTCTCCTGGTAGCGCTAACAACAACAAAAAAAAACATACAGCGGACCAAACTGAACGACGGAAGAGGCCGAACACTGCGAACAGGTAGATCACCGAATTGCCTGCCACCACGAAATGTGAACTGGAGGTGTGTAAAAGTTCGTAACCAATCATAATGGAGGATGTAAGGAATGAGGCGTGACAGAGAGACAGTCAAAGTCATAATCATAAAACTGTGTTCGTAAATGGAAAAATAACAATGGGAAAAGATTGGCTGTGTTCTGTTGTGTTACTTGTGTTGGTCTGTTGTTTCTCCCCACGTTTCGTAATTCACAACTTTCTATTTGTACAACAATAAGAGTAGTAAAAAATGATTTTCTATTTTGTATGATGGTGTGGATTAAGTTAATTTTGTGCTGAGGTTATTTGCGCTGTTTTTTTTTCAACAAAATTATAATTTAGCCTTTGTAATTATTCATAATTTAGGCACGTAATACGGAAATTCCAGAATAATTAGATATGTTACATCCGCGATAATATATTTACAAAAAAAAACGTAAATTTTATGAAATAAAATTGTTGAAATAAATCAGAGACGTGTACAAAGAGGGTTTTATTTTGTTCGAAATAAAATATATTAAACACTTCAATATATTATTAATTATTTAAAGTCTAGATAGTCTTTTTATGCAGAAATTAATTTTCCTAAATTAGTTAAATTTGTTAAATCGCAACAAGTGTTCTACGAGAGTAGCAGTTTATATTTCGGGAATAGCAAACAAAAAAAATTTTTATTAACGAAAATAGTTTTATTGCTTCTCAAAATATTCTCCTTGAAAATTAATGTACTCTTGCAATCGTTTAAACCAATTCGAAAAGTATTGCTGCCACTGTGAATGCGGAATCTCCAAAATATGAGTTTTAAATGCCTCAACTGCCTCTTTCGGCGAAAAAACCGTTGACCGCGAAGTTTATTCTTCATGTGTGGGAACAAAAAGAAATCACAGGGTGCTAGATCAGGGCTGTACGGCGGATGGCTCATCAATTCAATGTTTTGCCCGGTCAAATATTCAATTGTTTGAACCGACGTCATGAGAGAATTATCTATCGTTTTCGGTTTGTTTCTTTTATTTCTTCAAAAACTTTTGGCAAACAAATAGTTGTGTACCATTCGGAATTGACCGTTTTGCAATTCTTTAAAGGCACGATTGCAACGTGACCGGTTTTTCCTAAAAAACAGACGACCATTTGTTTTGATGTGCTTCGAGCGCGAACAACTTTTGTTGGTTTTGGCTCATCTTGGAATACGCACAGTCGACTGCTGTTTACTATCGTGCTCATACGTATAGATCCAAGATTCATCACCTGTGACGACTTTATGAATATTCCTTGAAGCACGGTCATTATATTTTCTGTGCGTTACTTGGCTGCAATCGACGCGAATCCTTTTTTGAGCAGCTGTCAAATTACGTGGTACCCAACGTGAACATAGCTTCTTAACGGCTAAATGTTCATGCGGGATCTTATGCACGCTGGTGTTACTAATACTTAGAGATGTCTCGATCTCACGGTATGTCACATGATAGTCTTGCATTATCAATTCAGACACTGTATTAATGTTTGCTGACACAACAACATTTGTGGGACGACCTTCACGAAATTCATCGTTCAAAGAACGCCGTCCAAGTTTGAATTCACTATACCAACGATATACTATAGTTTTCGATGGTGATTCATCACCATCAATTTTTCATAAAATTAAACATAAAATTTTTCAACAATAGAAATAACGACCGGATAATAAAACTCTCAAGGTAAATACATTGTCATAAATGACAAACTTCACGATACAATCATCAGATCGGAGGCGACATTAACAGTGTTGCCAGTTCCCGAAATATAAACGGCTACCCTCGTATTTACGAAGGACTTTCAATGTATTCTCAATATCAGCATGAAGAAAAACGCAAAAACAATTAAATTTATTTTCCTCCACGCTTGAAAAAATATGCATTTATGCCTTTCTTGAGCTCTTCTTCGTCGAAAAATCGGTTTCAGCCATCCTGATCTTCGTCGATAGAGATTATTACTGAACTAATAATCACAACTATAAAAACTTTTATATTTATACCATCGGATAATGTCATTACACAGGCCTGGGATGGAAAAATTGATATAGTTTTTTGTACGTTGATTATGGAAGAAATAAAAAAATTCCATCACGCACAGTTTAGTAACGAATTTTTCACAAAGTTATTGACAACTAGGCATTCTAGGCAAGTAGCATTACAGGATTTAATCTTAATAATTCAAATTAGCCTTCGATTGGCCATGGAAAATATTAACTTGGTCGGCTGGCAACATTGAGTAGCTCTCAAACCTTTAATTGCTTACCTCATACAGTGTGTCTCTTGATTCTGCACGGTACGTATGTATGTGTTTTCTGAGTTTTGTTGAAGTGGCGAGTGCTTCATTTTATATTTCGTGCTGTTAATTACAATCAACAACGTAAATTATAATTTACGATGGCTTCTAGAGCATGTGTTACTTAACCCGATTGTTTCTGCTACATCTGTGATAATGATGTTGTAAAAAAGCAACAAAGAAATATTTCCGATTTCGTTAAAAAAGTTTACTTCGCTTTATTTGGGATGAAGTTGGGCGATCAAGATAAAGCTTGAGTCCCCACAAAGTATGTCTAATTTGTGTTGAAGAATTAAGGTGGTGGAAAAAAATTCTTTGGACATGCTCTCATCCCCCTTTTATAGTGATCACGCCCTCCTAGCGAACCGCACCCCACAGGTTGGGAATTACTGTTTGAACTAAATTAACATCTTTAGTGAACTTTTAATTTTTTTTACGGGCATCCAACTTTTCGACTTGTACTTTCGAAGTATTTATTTACTTTGTTACCAATCCCTTCTCGCCGTGAGATGAGAAATAGTATTGATTATTCTTCTTCTAAACTGAGGGGTATCGGGAAAGGTTCCAACAGCTTTCGAGACTTCCGTTACTTTTGTAATCAAAGTTAAAGCAACAAATATCCTATATTTGCAAGCGAAAATGGTACACGTAGTATACTATTAGTCTTGGCAGTTTAAAACTTCTTCAAAATTCAGAAGCAACTATGGATAAAAGCCATAAACAGTTACCACACAACTTTTCAAATTTGAATGATATATAAGATTGGAAATTGACTATTCTTCCATTACATTGAAGGGTACTGGAAGAGGTACCGACCACTTCCGAGATTCCGTTACTTTTGTATTCATTGTTAGAGCTACAAATAGCATATTGTTAATCTTAGCAGTTTAAAAGAACTTAAAAATCCAGAAAGAACTGTAGACAAGAACCATCAGCAGTCAACCCATAACCCTGCATTGATATAAATATAATAAGAAATATTCAAAAAGGAATTATTGGTGCTAATTAGTTCAAAAGGTGTCGAAGATTCAAAAAAAAAGTGCAGTCAAAGGCCATTATTAGTTAGTCTACAACCTTTCAAATTTGAATGATATATAAGACTGGAAATTGATTATTTTTTCTCTACACTGAAGGGTACTGGAAGAGGTACCGACCACTTCCGAGATTCCGTTACTTTTGTATTCATTGTTAGAGCTATAAATATTTTGTATTTGAAAGTATAGATGATTAACATGTTGTTAATCTTAGCAGTTTAAAAGAACTTAAAAATACAGAAAGAACTGTAGCCAAGAACCATTAACAGTCAACCCACAACCTTGCAATGATATATATATAATTAGAAATATTCAAAAAAGAAAAAGTTTCAGACGAAAGACATTATTAGTTAGGCCACAACCTTTCAAATTTGAATGGTACATAAGATTGGAAATTGATTATTCCTCCTCTACACTTAAGGGTACTGGAAGAGGTACCGATCACTTCCGAGATTCCGTTACTTATGTATTCGTTGTTAAATTCACAAATATTTTGAATTTGAAAGTGTAGATGATTAACATGTTGTTTATTTTAGCAGTTTAAAAGAACTCAGAAATCCAGAAAGAACTATAGCCAAGAATCATTAACAGTCAACTCACAACCCGGCAGTGATATATATAATTAGAAATATTCAAAAAAGAAAAAACTTCAGACAAAAGACATTATTAGTTAGTCCACAACCTTTCAAATTTGAATGGTACATAAGACTGGAAATTGATTATTCCTCCTCTACACTTAAGGGTACTGGAAGAGGTACCGATCACTTCCGAGATTTCGTTACTTATGTATTCATTGTTAAATTCACAAATATTTTGTATTTGAAAGTATAGATGATTGACATGTTGTTAATTTTAGCAGTTTAAAAGAACTCAAAAATCCAGAAAGAACTATAGCCAAGAATCATTAACAGTCAACTCACAACCTGGCAGTGATATATATAATTAGAAATATTCAAAAAAGAAAAAACTTCAGACAAAAGACATTATTAGTTAGTCCACAACCTTTCAAATTTGAATGATATATAAGACTGGAAATTGATTAAGATTTTTCTACACTGAAGGGTACTGAAACAGGTACTGACTACTTCCGAGATTCCGTTACTTTTGTATTCATTGTTAAAACTACAACTATTTTGCATTTGAAAGTGGAGATGATTAACATATTGTTAATCTTAGCAGTTTAAAAGAACTTAATAATACAGAAAGAACTGTAGCCAAGAACTATTAACGGTCATCCCACAATCTTGCAATCATATATATAGTTAGAAATATTCAAAAAGTAATTACTTGTGCTAATTACTTCACGTCTCTCAGTAACCGTAGCGAAGAAGCTATACGTACGCATAAAATCGAAGAAATTCTCAACAAGATATATTAATTACGGAGCGGCAAATTGAATTTTTCATTCGCAATTAATGGGAACACCGTACAGGCATCAAATACTTTGCTCGGAACGTTCATTAATTCACTGACTTCAGGACACGACATGTAATAGTTTATCAACGCTGTAATGCCACTAATAGTAATTAGAAAATTTCACTTTTAACCAAATGCTGTCTCGATAGGAGAGGCGAAGAAGTAATCGAATTATTTTAAGAATGCAAGTCGCATAAATTTGCATGTGTTCCCGATTTGTACGTCGAGTCTACGTAAATGGACTTTCCTAAGATGTAGGGAATATAGAATGTTTTCTCAACTTAAAAAATTACATTACTGGAAAACGAAATATATTAATTTTGAAGCAAGTTAATTCGAAAACACTTCATGCGGTTTTATATAATTATTTTCATAGCTGACCGATAAATATGAATTACGTAGTTATAAATAGTGTTATTGAATTGAAAAGGTGATACTAATATGTTTTAAGAACCTATTAACAATAAAAGGAAATAGCAATAATAATAAATATGTAGATATCATTTAATTTGTTCAAATTATAATATTATAAATGTGTTATTTAAATAGTCAGTGTATAATAATATTTAATTAAATGTTTAATTAGAAGTTAATTATATTCAAGATAAGCTGTTTATGGCTACCGTAATGAACAATAAACACAGTCAGAGCAAGTATAGAAGCCTAAAAGTATGTATAATATGTAGAGAAGAGAAATTGAAGCCATAGGTGAGCGCTTGATAGTAGCCACATAAAATAAATAGAAAGCAGTAATCTATAAAACATAGTGAAGTATTTTCTTCTGGATTTCCGGGCTGGAACCGCGTCACTGGTATAACTGCCGACGTTTCAGACCCACTCGTAGGGAACATCTTCAGGGCTCAATTACTGCTACTGTCTGTCGCACTAACTCTGATGTAAGTCGATGGTGGACGGGTTTATATATGGGTAATGGGTCAATGGAGCGTTACGGTTGCGGTTGGGTAGTTTGGAGATGTAGGTTTGCTAGGCGTTGTGTAGGGGGTAGCCATCATCACGATTAAGGTTATTGGGCTGCATAGAGATCTCTATAGATTCACGGATTTTGCGACCATAGTAATGGTTAGTACGGGATAGGATCTTGGTAGAATTAAATTGGATATGGTGTCGGCTTTCCAGCTTATGCTCGGCAAGTGCAGAACCAGCTACGTGCTGCAACCTAGTACAACGCTCATGCTCAGAAACACGAGTACCGATAGACCGCTTTGTTTCACCAATATATATTTATATACTGGCGCACGAGCAAGGTGATTCTAAAGAAACACGGTCTTTTATCGGAAAAAGGGTCAGATAATTTGGAATGGGGTTTGAAGATGGTTTTGATGTTGTTTTTGAGAAGTACCCTACTGATGCGGTCAGTAAGACCTATAGGGTAGATGGGCTTTAGAGAGGGGGAGAGATGATGTATGCTGTGCATTGAGTTGTGGGACTTGGGATTAAGATGTCGATCTATGGTTTGTTGAATATTATGGTTGGAGAAATTGTTGTTTATAAGAGCTTTGGTAACATAACTTAATTCCGGGGATAGAGAATTGAAAGCTCTTTGGACTAAGGAACTGATAACTATAGAGATCTTTAAGCACCCCAATAACCTTAACCGTGATGCATGGGCAAGTATACAGGTAAGCGTTGTTCTGAAAATCAAGAAAATATTCTCAAAAATACTTGAATTTTGGGTTTAACAGCATTGAAATAAATGAAGGGAAGAAGCTCCTGTGCGTTATTAGCTCAAAAATTTGAGTATCAGATTACATGAAACTTAATAAACTTAAACGACATTTGGAAATAATCGGGTACGTAGACTTCCGCGGTCGTGGTCCATACTATTTTCTTCTGGGTTTCCGGGCTGGAACCGCAACACTGATATGCCAACGTTTCGTGCCCACTCGTATGGGACATCTTCAGGGTTCAACTACTGCACTGAAACTATCAGTGTAGTTACAGTCGAAAATTTTCTTGTCTAGTGGTCATCCTTGGTCTTCCGACACGTTTGTTTGGTTGAATTGCACCCATTGTTATGTACCTTTTCACTGTACCTTGCACTGCATGATATGTTATATTTTAATTTTTGCACTATTGTGCACAGTGACAATTTTTCTTTGCGTAATAATATTATAGCACTACGAATTTCTGCACTCAATTCCTTTCTTTTTGGCATATGTTTGTTCACGAATACTCGTATTCCAACTTACTTGGCCAGATTCTAGACGAATACTAAATTTTTCATAGATTGCAATAATCTGTGTTGTATTAAAAATTTTTATAAATTGTTTCTTAGAACAATTATAATCTTGCAATATAAAAAAAATACTTTAAAATAAATAATTTCACAAATAGTATTAATAGTGAATACAGGTCATAAAAGGATTAAAGGAAATTATAATAATTTACACTAACAAATATGATTATATTAGGTGCGCAAGAGATGGCTCCAGTAGTAAGTGCTGGTCGATTGTGACGTAACCAAAACGTCATGAACCAAGCTTAGACATATGGCAAACAAACCGCTTTTACGCATTAGTGATTTTGTTTTTGTGTCATATATCTTTGGTCGTGTGAAAATGTCTGATTTTGTGCCAAATAATCGTCATTTGCAGGAAGTGTTGCTTTTGTTCTTTCATTCGAAGAAAACGGCGGCTGAAGTGCATCGAGAATTCCAAAAAGTTTACGGAGATGCTGCTCTAAGTGAAACAACGTGCCGTGATTGGTTCCGTCGCGTCAAAGACGGTGATTTCGATGTTGACGACCGTTCGCGTGAAGGAAGACCAAAAATCATCGAAGGCGCTGAATTGGAGGCATTGCTCGATGAGGATCCGTGCCAAACGCAAAAAGACTTGTTTCAGCATTAGGAGTTACCCGCCAAGCCATTTCCTAGCGATTGCATGCTTTGGGAATGATTCAAAAACAAGGAACTTGGGTTCCTTATGATTTGAAGCCAAGAGACGTTGAGCGTCGTTTTTTCGCCTGTGAACAACTGCTCCAGCGGCAAAAAAGGAAGGGTTTTCTTCATCCCATCGTTATGGGTGATGAAAAATGGATTCATTACAGCAATCCAAAGAAAACAAAATCATGGGGACTGCCCGGTCATGCTTCTACGTCGTCGGTTCGGCTGAATATTCACGCTGCGAAGGTTTTGCTGTGTATTTGGTGGGACCAGGGTGGTGTTGTTTATTATGAGCTATTGAAACCGAACAAAACCATCACTGGGGAACGGCATCGAACTCAATTGATGTGATTGATCCAAGCACTACGCGAAAAACGGCCACAATACGAGCAGAAGCACGAAAAAGTGATTCTACAGCATGACAACGCTCGGCTTCACTTTGCCAAACCCGTCAAAACCTACTTAGAAATGCCCAAATGGGAGGTCCTACCCCACCCGCCATATTCTCCAGATATTACGCCGTTCGATTATTACTTGTTCCGTTCGATGGCACATGGTCTGGCTAACCAGCAGTTCCGCTCATATGAAGACATCTCAAAAAGGCTTGATTTGTAGATAGCCTCAAAGGACGAACACTTCTACCGTGACTGTATTCGAGCTCTGCCAGAAAGATGGGAAAAAGTTGTCGCTAGCGATGGGCAATATTTTGCACATTTTTTCACAATAAAGTTGCATTTTCATCACAAAAAAAAACAGCAAGAACTTAGTTGCGCACCTGATATAATTTTTAAAATGATCCGGATATTATTGGCAAACTTCTCAGAAATGCACTCGCATCTGTTATTTCGATTGTCCCTACCGAAACTCAGGTATAAAGACAGCGATTCTATCGATAGTATGTGATCCCTCGTTTATGGCCGGTAGTGTATATATACACATGCGTTGCAGTCGTGGTAGACTCTTCAGAATATTTGGGACCAACTGGAAACTTCTTGGAAAACTGCGAGAGTTTCAGACATAGTGGATATAACACAGAGAGCGGTAGATATACACTAGCTCTGATTTTATCAATGCGACGAATCGCCATTGTCAAATATCTATAAATTTAACCTTTTGTGGTAATGTAATTAAGTCAGTGTCGTTCATAGTGTGGTCTTAGCGTAAAAATATGTTGAAATAGAAATTAATATTACAATTATGGCACGATTTCAATAAAGAAATTATTGTACGTGGGAGGACTCAGGCGGAGGGGACGACGAGAATTGTGATTTAAAATTGGGTTGCAAATATTATAAGGTTGAGAATTGCTGTATTATCCATAAATCTCCCTATTGCTGCCACAACTCTGATCTATTAGAGTTAGAACTTTCTATCGTGAACAAAAAGCTTTCAAAATTTTTCGAAAATTCCAATTTGTGCGATTACTAGCAGAACGAACTTACGTCGTTAATTATTTCGTAAATCTCCCCAGTTTTATTTTACTATATTCGCGTATTAACAAACTGTTAATAAGTTCTAAGTTATAAAGAGCGAACGACAGCTTGCACTTTACTTCACCGGGAATAAACTAAATTATGATTCTCCGCGTTAAAAAGACGCATCATATAAACTAACTCGGCGAATTCCTATCTCGAAAATATATATTATATACAAGTCAGCGATAGTCGTGCGTTCTTTCTTTCGATTATATCGATTCGTTTTGTGCTACACTGTGAATGAATTCCCACTACGAATTTACGAGGATATTAAACGAACTAACCGTGGAATTTTCCTGAAATAATTGCTTCCAACATGTTAACAACGTCTTGTTAGTTTATCATGTGATGCTAATTCTTGACCATCCAATGCGTTTTATTATTTGATTATATTATCTAACTATGGCTTCTTTATGTACACGCCTGACTTTGAACACATAATTGCATATTAAATATCGGCGAATAGAAACGGTCGTTGTGATTTTAAGTTTATTAGAATTGTAATTATTCATACCTAGTTGTAATTAGTCAATGGTTATTATTACAACATTATAATACTCACTCATTTATTATTAATAAATGGAATTCAGTATCTCTTTCGGTTTTGGTAAAGTAGCAGCCCTCTTTACTCAAGCTATTAATCGCAGAAGTTGTTCGTCAATCAATTGCAGTGTTATTGAATTTGAAATTGTAAAACAAATTGCACTTCTAGAACGTTTTGTAAATTCATTTTTTTATGAGGGTAGCCGTTTATAATTCGGGAACTGGGGACACTAGCTGCCTCCGAATTTTGTCATTTTTGACGATATATCACCGTGACAGTTTTATTATCCGGTCGCTATTTCTATTGTTGACAGTAACTTGAAAATTTTATGTCAGCGAAAAATGGAATTAACTTGCGAACATTTTCGTGCAATTATTTTTCATAACTTTCGACGTGGATTATCTCAACAAGAATGCATCGACGAGCTGAATTCTTTATATGGTGATGAAACACCATCGAAAACTACACTATATTCTTGGTATAGTGAATTCAAACTTGGACGGCGTTCTTTGGACGATGAATTTCGTGAAGGTCGTCCCACAAATGTTGTTGTGTCAGCAAACATTAATACAGTGTCTGAGTTGATAATGCAAGACTATCATGTGACATACCGTGAGATCGAGACATCTCTAAGTATTAGTAACACCAGTGTGCATAAGATCCTGCATGAACATTTAGCCGTTCAGAAGCTATGTTCACGTTGGATACCACATAATTTGACAACCGCTTAAAAAAGACTCGCGTTGATTGATGCCAAGAAATGCACAAAAAATACAATGGCGGTGCTTCAAAGAGCATTTATAAAGTCGTCACAGGTGATGAATCTCGAATCTATAAGTATGAGCCCGATAGAAAACAGCAGTCGACTGTGAGGGTATACTAAGATGAGCCAAAACCAACAAAAGTTGTTCGCGCTCGAAGCACATCAAAACAAATAGTCGCCTGCTTTCTCGGAAAAACCGGTCACGTTGCAACCGTGCCTTTAGAGAGATGTATAACGGTCAATTCCGAATGGTACACAACTAATTATTTGCCAAAAGTTTTGAGGAAATAAGGAAAACAAACCGAAAACGACAGATCATTCTCCACCATGATAATGTGAGCTCTCACAGGCCAGTTCAAACAATCTAATGTTTGACCGTGCAAAACATTGAATTGATGAGCCATCCGCCGTACAGCCCTGATCTAGCAACCTGTGATTTATTTTTGTTCTCACGCGTGAAGAATAAACTTCGTGATCAACGGTTTTCTACACCGAAAGAGGCAGTTGAGGCATTCAAAACTCATATTTTGGAGATACCGCCTTCACAGTGGCAGCAATGCTTTTCGGATTGGGTTAAACGAAAGAATTAGGGCGATAACTTTTACTAATTTCTAGTTATACCGAACACTTACTTAATTGACTGTATATGTCAGAAAATATAAAATTCATACAAGTTTTATGAGTCTCTGTATCTCTCATACAGAGGACTATTATTATTATCATTGTTAATAATCATTGTGTTCGCTTATTTTTACCTTTGTATTTAAATGCAGGTGAGATTGTTTTCTTTTTTCTCATCGTGTATTCAGTTATCTTCTGACGATTGAGCAGGTGTCCATATTAACAGTATTTCGTGCTGTAATAAATATATTCAAATTGCGCTCGAGTTCTTCGAGAATTTCAAGGGGTTGGTTTGGATTATTTCACTCCTAGGTATTATAACTGGAATAATTTGCGAGCTCTCACAAATCGGTTCAAACAATTGAATATTTGACCGGGCAAAACATTGATTTGATGAGCTATCCGCCGTACAACCGTGATCTAGCACCCTGTGATTTCTTTTTATTCCCACATGTCAAGAATAAATCTCGTGGTCAACGATTTTCTACGCCAGAAGAGGCAGTTGAGGCATTCAAAACTCATATCTTGGAGATACCGCCTTCACAGTGGCAGCATTTCTTTCCTGAATGCTTTAAACGACTGCAAAACTGCATTGATTTTCAAGGAGAATATTTTGAACAGCAATAAAACTATTTTTTTTTGTTTGCTATTCCCGAAATATTAACTGCTACCCGCGTATAAATGTTTAACATAGATTTAAAAAGCTTTTTCTCAGTATTATCATTGGTGGTTCGGATAAAAAGACATTCATTAACGTTGGAAGTATTAAATTTAAAAATCGTTTCTTTTTAGTGGTATAATCGCTCATCACAAATACCTAAATGTCGGCTAATATTCTGATCCAATTTTATTACATTGACATTTCATTCGTATAGTGTAAACAAACATAAACAAGCAAGATAAAGTAAATTAAGTGGAAGATCCGGAAATACCATAAATATTTCGATTAAACGTAGACAATTATTGAGATTATTAACGTATACATTTTCAACTTAAGACTTATTTCAAGCCAGATTACCTCTTACTAGCTTCACATTAATACTAATTGAAATGATAAGATTTTCATGTTCGTCATAAATGTAAAAAGAGATATAAATATAAAATAAAACTGTGAGCAAAGTTGTATGGTTAGATTTTTATTATTTTTAATTCTGTAGATTACTCAATTACGTGATTCTATTAAATATGAAATTATCCTCCTAAGAGTATCGTAAAATATGAATATGTATTTGAAAAAGGTTAATACACATGTGGTCTAGAATTATCCATGTATACATATCGTATAATGCATGTAACCGCCGAGCAAATGGATCTACATATAAAATAAATTGCTTCTACTATTTATGCGATAAATAAAAATTAAAATTATATTTCTAATCTAAAGCTTTTATTTCGTATTTGATAAAAACTGAATTTCTTATTTAAATATTGTTGGAGGAGATGCTGAAAATATTCCTATTTTTTAATATATATAAAGCGTGTTTCAAATTTCGCGGTTTTTTTAAGGAAGAAATAAAACACGTAATTTGCATTCACTTTCAAAAACCTTTTATTGGTAATAAAGTATCAGTTATGAATTTATATGTGAAAAATAATATCTGCTAAATAGGCTCCTCTTGCAGCTCCACAGACCTCCACTGCTTTGTTAAAATTTTCAATGACATTTTGACATAACTGAGGCTCTATCTCACCAATGACACGAATAATTTCCTCTTTCAAAGCAGGAATTGATTGTGGATTGTTTTTATAAACCTGACTTTTCACATAACCCCAAAGAAAGTAGTCTAACGGTGTCAAATTACATGATATCGGTGGCTAAATAACATCGCCGTTTCTTGAGATTACACGTCGGGAAATTTTTCTCTCAATAAATCAATTGATTCGTGTGCAAACTGAGGTGTAGCGCCATCCTGTTGAAACCACATATCCTCTAGATCAATATTCATTAATTAATGTTACAAAAATTCGGTTATCATCCGACGATATCGATCACCATTGACAGTTATAGCTTTACCAGTAGCCTTTTCAAAGAAGTAAGGTCCAATTACACCACCTGACCATAATGCACATCAAACAGTAACTCGTTTAGGATGCATAGGTTTCTCATGAATAATTCGTGGATTTTCCTCAACTTAGATACGGCAATTTTGTTTATTAACATAACCACCAAGTTCAAAATGTGCCTCATCAGAAAACCTCATTTTTTGAGAAAAATCAGCTGGTTGTTCATTGATGAAATTGACAAACGAACAACATTTTAAAAGTTCCTGTGTTATTTGATCCTTATATACCTTCAGAGCTAAATCCTCGTGTAAAATACACCATGTTGTTGATCTACTAAGTCCAAGTTGTTGTGAACGTCGTCTAATGGACATTTCAGGATCTTCATCAACACTTTCACGAACCAAACCAATATTTTCTTGTGAACAACCATTACGACTATATTTTTCACTTTTTTGATCTTCCACGGAACCGGTCCCTTGAAATTTTTTAATAATTCGACTAATAGTGCTTTTAGATGGACGATTATGTAAACCATAAAATTCACGTAATTTTCTAAAAACTCTTTTCACAGAACGCTGATTTTTATAAAATAATTCAACAATTTGAACGCGTACGCGAACGCGTACCGTGTGCGAAGCCATTTTTATAAATGTCATACATCACACTTTTTAAATGCCCACATACACAGACAAATCCGGTGCGCCATCTATATTTTATTTATTCCATAAAAAAAACCGCGCAATTTGAAACAGACTTTATAAACATTTTATCCAAAGATTAAATGATTTGGATTTAGATTCCAAAGTTTATTAGTTAGTTTTGACGTTTAACCTTATTTAAAGTTCCTATATCTAATACTATCCAAGTTCTGCCCTACAAAAGAGTTCCAATTCTTGACAGACGAGGGAATCGTTTTTCCACCATGACAATGCATCTGCTCACACAGTCTTATCAGTTCGCCAGTTCCTGGCTAAAAACAGCATGATTCCTTTAGCCCACTCCTCTTGCTCATTTGATTTTGCTACTTGCGACTTTTTTTGTTTCCATGAATGAAAAGGGACATGAAAGGGCACCGCTTTAACAACGTGGAAGAAGTGAAGAGAGAAACGACACAACAGCTCACACACATACAGAAAAACGAGTTCGAACAATGTTTCCAACAATGGAGTCATCGATTAGACAAGTGTATAAAGTGCGACGTATACAAGGTGAGCATTTGTAGATTTACGGAATGAATGTCCGAATGAACGTATTGAGTGGAGAATCTACAGTTCTTTGTTGTTACAGGGGCCGAAAATCCCAAAAGGAGGAGAGGCGGCGGAGAGATGCCATCGGGAAGAGCAAGGCCAGGACTGCCGAGCGGAGATAAGACGATGGTGAAGAACGATTCATCGGCCTCTCGACCTGAAGCGATGTGTATGAATGAATATTTAGTGAATGAGGTTTTTAAGGAGCGGACTACTTCCGCAGGGTAGGAGCGGAATTGTGAATAATATTTAAGCAAGCAGGACGCGGGCTAGGATCCATTTAGAGCTATAGATAAGACTAGTTTAGATTTAAATAGTTAGTATTGTAGTAAGTAAAGATTAAGGTTCGGTTACATTCGGTGTAGTGCCACAGGTGGAACACCGGATTCTAGGTTAATTATTGTTAATTATTTAAGTTTTTTCTAAATAAAGAGTGTATAAAGTTAAATAGAGAGTATATAGAAAGTGTTAAGGTTGTTTTGTGGAAAGAAAATGAAATACGAGCTTTTATAGAAAACGTCCGGGCATTTTTGGGTTGTCCCTCGTATACGTTGAAAGACATAACTTATATCTGGTACGTAGACTACCGCGATCGTGGTCCATACTATCTTCTTCTAGGCTTCCGGGCTGGAACTGCGTCACTGGTATAACTGCCAACGTTTCAGTTTCAGTACAACAAACAGTAGCAGTAGTTGAGCCCTGAAGTTGTCCCATACGGAGTACGAAACGTCGGCAGTTATACCATTGATGCGGTTCAAGCTCAGAAGCCCGGAAGAAGACATAACTTATAATTTAAACGGTCTATTTTGTTTTTGTATGTTTATAAATTTTATAAGTAGTTCTCGTACATGTTTACCAGATTAATTTCGAAAATACGGAACAACACGATAGAAGCCAACGATAAAAACATTGTGCGGTAATTCTACTCAGGAATGGCTATCTAGAAAATGAATATCGTCCATTTATCTACCAACTATATCGACAACGTTACTCAAGCATATATGAGATACTTCATGTAAAGCTAGGGTGAAACGACTCACTCCTATCTAAGTACGTTTTCTTCTTATTTTTTTTTTCTAAACTTCCACAGGCTATAACGCTAAGAATGCTAAACCGTGCGAATTTGCATACGAGGAAGTACCTCGTTAATATATTGCTATATATTTTATTAATTTGAGATATATACTATACCGGAGCGATCGAGGGAAAAAACTCCAGCACACCTGCAAGATATTAAAAGAAGACGGTAATGTATCGACGAAGAAAAGGTCTGAAATACTTTCCGTACACTATCTCGTGTGAGGAACGCGTATCTGCTAGCGTTTCAGCTCATTCTCGATTCTCTTCTTGCACAGGTTCGCACATGCACACATATGAACGCATACGGTGTGCATGTGTGTGTGTATATGTTTAAGTATTTCTCGAAAATTATAGCCTACATCAAGCGTAATTAGTTCCATAAAGTGTGGATTTCCATGGTCATATTAACTCTAATCAGTTTTGTACGTATATAATAAGATTGAATTGGTGTGTTGTAAATAATTATTGTGTGCTCTTTCTGTGTGGAATGTGTGACTGAGTCTAGATTAGATTTTTAATCAGATGTTGCTCTGAGTTCCGCTTTAGTTAGAATTGGAAGAAAAAATAAATATTATTATATGTATACAGAGTGTTTGTGGAGCTTAATGATGATGTTTTAATTCCTGCTTGTAAAGTTTACAAATAAATAAGAATGTGCATACATCAAAATATTTAAAATATGAACGGACGGTTAAGAAAGATTCAAAAGAATTTGAAATTAAGATAGGGATAACGGCGGTTATTGGAGGAGGGAGGATGTGTGCTAGATCTATTGTATTTTCAATGGAACTAGATTAAGTAACAAGAAATCATTGTCTCCCTCTTTCGTCCAATACAAAAATGTATAGACCGACAAAGCGAGAACGAGTCTATCTCGAATATCGGTAACTAAGTTTCCAGTGTGTAATAGATAGACGCTTGCGTCAAGCCTTTTTGCCAATTAAATATATTAAAAGGACTCATTCTATTATTAATAACACTCTATCTACTACATATGTTTCAAAGATTCACCGATCGTCAGGCAGATTTGTGTTATTAATGAACGATTCCTTAATAGCGTTTATCATATCATTTCGATGCAGAAAAATATTGAATAATCATTGTCTCCCTCTTTCGTCCAATACAAAAATGTACTGACCGACAAAGCGAGAACGCGTCTATCTCGCATATCAGTAACTAAGTTTCCAGTGAAACATATGTAGTAGATAGGGTGTTATTAATAATAGAACGAGTCTTTTTAACATTCGTTAATTGGCATAAAGACGTGACGCAAGCGTCTGTTTATTACACACTGGAAACTTAGTTACCGACATGTGAGATAGACGCGTTCTCGCTTTGTCGGTCCATACATTTTTGTATTGGTCGAAAGAGGCAGACAATGATTATTCATTATTTTTCTGTATCGAAATGATATGATGAACGCTATGAAGGAATCGTTCATTAATAACACAAATCTGCCTGACGATCAGTGAATCTGTGAAACATATGTAGTAGATAGGGTGTTATTGATAATAGAATGAGTCCTTTTAACAAGTAGCAAGAAAGACGAAGAAATTCATAAATGTTACTCTAGATGATACTTCTGTATTAGGAGATTCAGAAAAGAATAAGAAATATGAAAATCGATAGGAAAACAAAAAGCGTGGTGGTGTCGAGAGAATGTCTGTAATATAAAATGAAAAGAAAACATGTTAAACTAGTAAAAAACTTATTACATCCAAAATTGCGAACAATACGAAGGTGGTCTCAGAAGTACTCGACCCAACAAAGAAAACACAAAAATTTTGGAATGAAATATATTTATTTTTCAACATAATCTCCTTTTAGCTCTATACACTTTTCCCAGCGTTGTTCAATAAGTTTGATACCCTTTTTTAAAATAAGAACTGTCTTGCCCCTCAAAATAGCCATAACTGCCGGTATCACTTCTTCATCGTTGGAAAATCTTTGATCAGTGAGCCATTTTCTCAAGTTTCGGAACAAAAGATAATCCGGGTCTAAATCTGGCGAATAGAGTGCATGGGGTAGCAATTCGAACTTTCAATAATTAATTTTGGCCATTGAAATAATGGATTTGTGAGCTGGTGCATTGTTTTGATGAAACAATTCATTCTTCTTAGCCAAATGCGGCCGTTTTTGCTTGATTTCTTCATTGCAAACGTTGCAATAAGTTCGTATAATACTCGCCGTTGATAGTTTTTCCTTTTTCAAGATAGTCAATGAAAATTATTCCACGCGCATCCTAAAAAACCGATGCCATGGCCTTGCCTGCAGATGAAACGGTATTCGTCTTCTTTGGAGGCGGTTCCCCCTTTCGAGTCCATTGTTTTCATTGTTCTTTTGTCTCGAGTGTGAAGTGATGGATCCATGTTTCATCCAAGGTTATGAAACAGCGCAAAAATTCTGCTTAATTGTCGTGAAATTCGCTAAACACACATCTTCACGACGATGTCTTTGCTCGGGTGCGAGCAAACGCGGCACCCATCTTGTACACAGCTTTCTCATGTCGAAATGTTCGATGTACCGCACTTTTTGAAATGCCTACTATATCTGCTAGCTCGCGCACTATCAATCGACGATCATCCAGTATCGCTCTGTAGATTTTCTTCACGAAGCTTCAAATAGAGGGGAAATGATTCTAACTTCAGCAAGCATCTATAGAAACGAATCATAATTTACATACAGATTTTGAACCGAAAATTCTTCATATATGTAAGTGTATAACAAATGATATTTAACGCAAAAGATAAAACTTCAATGTCCAAAATGTAATAGTTGTATATTAGCCAATCAGGAAGAAATTAGAACAGAAAAAACTCTACGAAGCCTAAAATACCAAAGAGATGATTCTAACTCCAGCAACCATCTAATGGAAACGCACCATAACATACATAAAGATTTCAAACCGGAGATCCCTCACATATGTAACAAAAGTCTGAAATCGAATTTCTTGAATTGCAGGGACATTAATAAGTGTAATAAATTCAGTTCTATTAGCCTTCTTAGTGATCAATTAGATTTAAACAATTCACCCCTTTTAAATTTATCTCAATTCTTAGCACTCACTATTTCTATTTTTAATCACTTTCTCTAATTGTGAGTAATAATTTCAAATGTTTTTAATGTTTTTCTGTTATTTGTATTTACAGATATTTCGAAGAAGGGTCTTTGACTGACAAATAATCTTGTATGTATCTATATTTTATCTCTACTTCATTTCTTATAATCGGATTTAATTATTTCGTTTCATTTTTCTATGTAAAGAGATTGTAACCTGTATTGTACTTGCTCGATAATTTCTGAACATGGAGTTGGATTTGATGGAGCCTGTGGTTGATTAACTTAATCACTAAGGTTGATACATAACCCCTTTCCACATTAACTTTCGTAATTCTGTATACGCATTTCGACAACTAAGTTGTGATCATCAGCAGATAATTGCAAAGTGTCGCACCTGGTAAACCACGGCGAATGTACGTTTTGGTTCTCAACGGTACAGATCGCGTACGGAGTTTGTTTTCGTACAGATGTTTTTTTTCGCCGTGGTTTACCAGGTGCAATTATCTGCTGATGATGACAACTTAGTTATAGAAATGCGTATACAGAATTACGAAAGTTAATGTGGAAAGGGTTTATATATCAACCTTTGTGATTAAATTTCTGAACAGACAAAACTACTCATAATTAATATAGAATACGAAATTTAGGCAATTTTTTATTTTTTCCTTAAGCAATTTTATCTATAAATTAATTTAAATATCGTTATTCATAGTAACTTTGATAATTTCTTAAAATTAGTCGGTACTGGTGTTCCACAGGGCTACGTAGTAGCTTCTTTATTTTAGTTTGTATAGACTTAAAGATAGGCCAAATTATTTTAAAAAAATTGTCAAAAGAAATTGAAAAGTGTGTATTTTAGAACGTACCTTCTCTTGTGAATAAAATGACTATATTCTGTTCAAAAAATATTAATTTTAATCAACAACAATTTAAGGAAAAGATCAAGAGTTCATATCAAAACCTATACCAAGTTAAATCTGGGTCAATATCTAGACGAGTTCAATTATAAAATTAAAATTATGTAATAAATATATTCTACTTTATGTGCTGAAGAATACCCGAAACATTTTAAAATTACTGTTCTAACCATCTGTTGCTACAAGAAAATTACTTAAGCGTATCCGTTCACACACGTTCATGTTTGTTTAATGCTACTGGGGCAGTATGTAGTGAGAAAAGTTAAATGCAAGTACTGCCTTACAGAACGAATGCATCTATTTGTTTTAATTTATTATAAAAGAACATTTATAAGTTAGATAGAGGTTCGTTAATTTCTCTTTAGTCCATATATGTGAAATACTAACTCATATACGTACGCATATACGTACATATACTACTACTATGCTACAGGTGAAAACATTTAAAAGTATTCGATTCCAATTTCTTGTACTGACTATAATTAAATTGCTTATGATTTTATACAGCGTTAGTGTACGAAGTACAACTAAAAATTACGTCGCGTAGCCAAGACGGCGGTAACCGCGTAAAAAGCAGGTGGTTTATTGTGCGAGGGAAAAGAAACATTGACTAGAAGTCCATAGATCCGGTCTCATGCGCCTAATTTTCCCCAACAGTCGTTTTTAATAAGAATCAAGAGACAGTTTGTACCCCTTTTATGCATACATACGTACGGTTTCCTCTGTCTCCGGGGTGTTTTTGAATAAAAGTTTTTACAGTTCGTAGTCGATGTCATTATGAAATATCGTGCGAGTTTTCCCACGTATCTGTACAGAAAACGACGTCAAATTGGTTGATTAAATTCGGGAAATATGAATTATTGAAGGAAGGATAAATTCGAGTGGTCGTAGATAAAAAGGAAGTTTATATTTTTGAAAAGAAGGAACCAATTACGCTGTTAAATTGCTAGTTTTATGTCGCAACCCTGTCATTTAAATTTTCCAAAAAACTAATTGGTTTAATATATAAATACATATATATGAACTTATCTGTAAAAGAAAGAGTAATTTGTCTAACAGATAACACCAGTTTGCACAATTTCTGTTGCCTGTTATTTTAGCTGTTACCGTCTATTGATAACATACTCATTTTACATATTCAAGTCCATTTTGTATATCAGATCTAGTTCTTGAGTTATAGGTAACGTACGTCCAGAGAAGAAGGAACAGTTACCCACAACGGAAGGTTCCCAAAAATTCAGAAAAATTTGAAACTTGTACGTATAACTATCTTTTCTGTGCGGAAAAACAGATTGAAGGCAGTAAAAAGCCCGTCCATCGTTAGACGGTTTTGCGTATATAAAAATAGATACTATGTTACAGTTCAATTTTCACCTTACGGTATATTTTAATTCACGGTTTCTTTTAATTTTTGGGACCCTGTATAACATATGTATTTATTCTGTTTGTGTATATTTGCATGCTTTTATGTAACGCTTTATTCCGATTACTGATTAATCGTATTTTTGCGTTGGCTTATTTTCGTATACGTTTGTTTGTTTCGCTGTGAACCATTTAATTGTTGTTTATGTATTTCTAAAACTATGGAAAAGTAAATCCATCATCGATATCTTATTTATATCGATATGATCTACTAACTTACTATCTTACTATCATACCTACGTTTGGACAGATATGTTAGTCTGAGTGGTCCTTGTCTTATTTGTGTGTTTAGAACATTCTTTTCTTTACCCTTCGCGCCTGTCCTGGTAGTTAAGCGATATTCAATCACTAACGAGGGTTGTTTTTTATATTCTATTCTAAACATCTTTGTTTCATAATATTGAGTTTAACTGGTTCGTACTTGGTCTTCCTCTTCCCACATTTCGCCAGATGTCTCTTTCATCTCTTCCATCGTCTGTTAGAATAACTTCAAGATATTTACATTTCTTGGTGCTGTTAATCATTTTACTGTTAATGTCTGTCTTTTCCTAGCCATCCTATTGTCATATATTCAGTCTTTTCCATCTTCATTTCCAGACTGCCAGTTTTTCAAATCATACATCTTCATATCTTCAGCATCTTCTGCCAGAACAACTAGATTATCAGAAAATAAAAAGGTGATAACGTTTCCATTACCAATTTGGACTTCCGTTTCTTTACATTTTTTGAACCAATGTTTCGGAGCTGAGTTTTTCTAAATATTGAAAAGCGTAGAAGGCAGATAACACCCTCGACTCAGACACTTGTTTGAAAGTATTCTGAAAGTTCTCGTCATGTCTTAATACAGCTGATGTTTTCTTTATAGCAGATTTTCACCGCGTTGATGTATTGGAGATGTATGTTTTTAAAAAAAAATGTTAAAATATCATCTAACGGTAAAAATAGTTAAAAACCCCCTTTCCACACTAATATTTGTGTTCTGAATATTTTGATAAATAGTTTGCTGCCATCAGCAGAAATTAAACACAGTGCTGTACTTTAGCCAGCAAAGCTAACATAAAACACTCTACTTGAAGGCTATACAGTCACTATTTGTGTGATTTGTTAGTGTCTGTGAGGTGAAAGAAAGTTAAACTATTCCAAATTGATCTACAGGAACATTCAAACCGTTTTATAAACCTACAAGATGTATATACCTACAAAAATTCCAAGAACAATAAAAAAAATCGAAATGAAAAATCTAGGATTCAGAGGGATACATCAGAGAAGATACAATTGAATAAATAGCCGAAGGAAAATAACCATGTTGATTAGTCCACTGTTGATTTTCTACGTGGTTATAAATCAAAAATGGATACCACATGTATTTCTTTCGTCGAAATAATACTCCAAATAATAATAGAAACTTTTCTTATTAATTCATTTACCTACTTACACGTATTAGACAAATATTAAATTATTAAATAAACCGTTAGATCTAAGCAGGGGATATTTTAAGCACATGTGCCATGGTTACAAGCCGGACTTGTGCTACCGTTGTTAGTAACAAAAGTCCAACAATATTGAATACTATTTTGTATTACGAACGTTATAATATAACTACTGATACTATTTAATAATATATTTTGTAAAAATATATGTAGAATATCAATAAATGCCAGCTTTATATTTTATAGTTACTACAGTGTGTACATAACCTATTTTTCTTATGTTGCAACACTAGATAACGTACGAGGCGTCCGTAATACTTCTGTTAGCAACATACGGTAGATGAATATTGCGCGTAATACTTTGATTGTTTTATGGAGCACATTTTCACTCTTTTTTAACGGCCTTCTTACAGTTAAAAAAATCGAATGATCGCCTATAGAAAGCAACCATATGCTACATCTAATTCTGGAATACTCTTTTAATAAATGCTTTTTTATTAACTAGCATTTTACGATTATTTTAACCGAAATTAATAATTTGGAAAAAGAATAATATTGTTGAAAGTTAAAATCAAGTTGGACGTGCTTTTATCACTTTTCTGTATTCATTTGATCATTCAATTAAGAAAAAACCTAATATTTTGAAATATTTTTATTTAAGTGGAGATATAAATTAGGCAATCGTTGGTATATTTCTAATTATCGTCTTATTAGCGCATAGATATTTTAGTTAGTGTTAAACTCCATAGATGTTAATAGAGTTTGGGCCGCATATTTAAAAATAATTATTCTAGAACTTTGTTGATTCATTGAAAGTAAACGAAACTGAATCACACAGTCTGTCGCAGAGAAAACGGGCACTTTTCTAAAATAACAATTCTTAGTGGCGCCATCTATTAAAAATATATGCGCCGGTAAGGTAGATCTCCCATTACGTCAAAATGTCATGACATTTGCATCATTAGAAGCAGAGAAATTGTATATAAAGTAACAACGTGTATTTGCGATTGGTTGAAAAATGAATTTTGAACAAAGTGCAAATATCAAGTTCTGTTTTAAACTCGGTAAATCGTTTGCTGAAACGTTTAATTTTATGAAGCAAGTGAATGCGTGTTTATCACGTACGGGTGTGTATGAGTGGTATAAACGATTTAAAGACGGTCGTACGGACATAAATGACGACGAATATCCTGATGTAAAAAAATCTGTGGTTATGAAAAGTAACATCGAACCGACAAAGCTCTGAATGGAAGCATCCAAGCAAAGAAAGACCGAAAATAGTCGTTTAGGGAAGTCGAAAGTGGCTAAGCTTTTATATTTCGTGGTTTTTAGTCTTTGAAAACAGGTCTTGTAATTGTGTTTATATTTTTTATTTGCTTGCTACCCGCTTGGCGCTCTGCCTCTTGCCTTTTATCATTTTGACCCCGAAGCTTCGGTATTCTGCCTGTTTTCTTAGTGTACGTTTCATAAGTAACATATCCTTGATTTCTTTGGAATAACCTCCTTTCACCAAATCTGAGTAAATTTCAAGAGTCGCAAGTCAGGCGGATTTTTGAACAATATTCACGAAATGCTGGATATCTTGTTCTACATCTTTTGTATTCAATGTATGTACTTATTTAGCTTATGACAAAGTACATATCAAGACAGTCAGAAAAAAGGCTTTAAGGAGAAGAAAATACAAATATATACATATAGAGAGGAAGACAGATTAGTGAAAATTACAGCATCAGATCACCGAACAGCTTCAGGTGTAAGACACACCTGAAGCTGTTCGGAAGTCTTCTTGTGTGCCCAGGGAATGCTCAACGAACAGATTCGTACGCTATGTATCTTATCATAGTTGTACGTCTAGGATTCGGGTTTATGAGCATATGGCCGCATTTATCATAACTCATTCGCACTCTATTGAGAGATACATAGCAGCGTGTTGATCACATCCGTGCAGAAGCTGTTTGGTGTTCAATAAGAATTGCCACTCCTTCGAAGCGCAGTCTCGACAATTAGCCATCCATGTATCCGCTTCATCAAAACCTTCCTCTGACAGAATTTGAGCGGTTTTAAAAGGTATTCTTCTCGATTTAATGCGATTAAATGTGGTATTAGTGGCATATTCATGAGTCGGATTTTTAATGATCTCTATGTGACTGAAAACAGGGAGCCAGAATTTTGAGTGAGACTTCATAGTTCCGGAAACAATGCCTATGGTCTGGTTGAGAACAGAAGCCAATCTATTCGTACGCGAGCAATTTACTTTGCAACAACAGAACTTGTAATGATGTATTATATTTTCTATTACTCCTAACCCACGTGCTTGATGCTCTGCCTTTTGCATTTAACTCATTATCTTACCCTAGAAGCTTCAGAAGTCTGCTAACGTTTTCTTAGTTTATATTTCGTAAGGAAACTAGCTTGCAATTCCTGAAATTAGGTTAGGTTTGTTAATAATATAATAATAATAATAATAATAATTTATTCATGTATATGTACATACACACGTTATTACATAATATAAATAAATAAAAACACAAAAAAGAAAATCTTTGTGGCTCACAATTAATACGCCACCAAACACGTTAAAACCCGCAAGATTTATATAAAACACCAGAGTAACAAAGAAGACATAAAAATACAAAAATGGCAATGTCAAAATTTATACTTCAGAAAGTCATTTACTGAATAGAAACAGTTCTCCACCAGCACTGTTTTTATTAATCTTTTGAGACTAATCCATGGTACGCTCCTAAACCTATAAAGTAAAGCATTGTATATCTTCACGGCCATGTAATTTGAACTTAGCTAACTTTTCCCAATGCGATGATACGGTATGACCAAACTACTCTGGTTTCGTGTTTCATATTCGTGAAAATCACCATTTTTGCCGAACTTATCTGGCAACTTATGAACAAACTCCAGGCAAGCAAGTATATACAAGGATGGGAGGGTCAGTATTTTGTGTTTTCTGAATAGATTTACACAGCTTGTGGTATTAGATACACCATTAAGGGATGTGATTGCACTCTTTTGCATCCTGAAAACCGCCTCAGTCGCGCCAATAGGCCATACATGGCCCTGCCCTGAAAATTTGCATAGCACACAGTCCTAGCCACCTCGGGTGTAGCCACTAGTTTCACTCTTCGTATAGAGTATGTTGCTGATGCCAGATTGCGATGCAAGTTATCAATGTGGCATTTTTAAGTCAGGTTGCTCGCAATCAGCAGGCCCAGAAACTTAATATTCACTTTGGGCCCCTTTTTATCGAACCTAACATGTTAGTTCTGGATTTCTTTGGGATAACCCTCTTTCACCAAACCTAACCCAATATCACAAATTCCAAGCTAGAAATTTCCGGATAACTTAGTCTATATTCTTTTGGAATCTTCAGTGGCCTAGATGTAGGTGTTTATCCAGAGTTTGTAAGAAAGTTTCTCAGTTCGTTGATCGATTGTATAGTTTTGGAACTTCTGTGAATGACCTGCGCTTTAAAAGTTGCCAGAGGCTAAGTCAAAATAGGTTTTTAATGCAAGATTTTTGTTCACAATTACTTTGGTAGACAGAAACTAATCAAGTGAGGAATTTCGTTCGAGTCTGATGGTCAAAAAGTTCGCTAGTTAAAACGTGTTGTAATTTATTCCTTTATTGTTTGTTCGACTTGACTTTCTGTTGATGTGATTAACTTTAATCCACGTAATACGACCACGATTCGTCATATGTTATTATCCTTTCCAATAAGTTTGGGTTTTAATTACAGTTTAAGCAATCACACGAATACTTAATCGACGGTCAGATAGAACCAGATTACTGACCTTTTCGATATTGTCACCCGTCTTTGACGTGGAAGGGCGACCCGGGCGTGAATCATCTTCAACGACTTCTCGGCCATTTTGAAAACGCTTAAATCGCTCAAAAACGCGTGCACGCAATAGACATTTATTGCCATACACTTCTTTCAATAAATTATAAGTTTCAATAGCGGTTTTTCCAAGTTTCATGTGAAATTTCACAATTCGTTGCTTTATTGTTAGACTTAACATTTTTCCAGCGAAACAAAGAAACAACTCTGATGCGAACGAAGGCTACAGTTATACTGATTTGTTTACAGAAGCGAGAGGCACTGCATTCGCTTCACGATAAATAGCTGTCACTCGCATTTGGCGCATGCGCACTTCTTCTGTACCAACGTCTCGTTATTTAATAACCACACCTTGTAAGTGTTTCGCGTCTCAGTCGTTAGTCTTTTTTAATTTTTGTCCTAGGTAGGCAGTATATGCCAAAGATTGTTACATGCTTGTTTTATTTATCAATAAATATTGCAAATTGCAAAAAGGCTTCTTGTAATTTATTGAATTCACGGAATTTAATGCTATTTTTGATTACAACAGCTGTTGCCTTGTACGCTGAGCTACTTTGATGGCACGTATCGTATATGATGTATTTAAATATTTTCGTGTAGCTTTAGTTTGTAAAATATGTGTCTAACACCAACATTATGTCAATGTTTGGAGCCCGAAGAATGAAATATTGATATATTTAGTAAAGTTAAGGGAAAAAGGAATCTTTACACATCCCGGGCATGCCTAGGTAATTTCGTGTTTCGAAAAGCTGCAAATGAAACGACGACCACTTACTGTTGTAAGACGCAGGCCATAATGTGCTAATTTCTAATTCCACAGGAAATTGATTAAGAAGTCGAAAGTTTCACGTTCGTTAAGAATTGCGAATAATATGCTAATTCGGTATGAAAAATGTATTAGTGAAATAATAAATTATCACCGTTGAGACATGTTTTATGTCGGTTTTAGTTCGTATTTATGTAATGGTAATATGATCAAATAAGTTTTATGTTACAGACTGACGGACGGCTCGGAAGTTTTAATTTCTTTTAACGATGTTTTATTACACATATATTGTTTAAATTAGTGCAATAAATAACTTCTAATTATAATCATTTTGATTTCTTAATAACCGTTATTAAAAATTATTTTGTATTGAGAAAGGAACGAACATTTACATATATTATTTTACTAGGTTTGTGTGCTTCAGTAAAGTTCCTGTTTTCTAGATTTTATTTGTTTTAAATTAAGTAAAAATCGCATTAAATACTTCCTTACTTTGTTGTAGGAAGAAGCATTAGTTTATCATACATTCAACAAAGTTTTGCAGTCTAGATTGTGTTTTAAACTGGGAAATAATGTAAAATTAATCTTTTCCAAATTCTAAAATTAAATTTGATTAACAGACACATATTTTCTCACAACACACCAAAACGAGTACATACGTACATGTGAGGGTGGTCGGTCCCATAAGTACCCGGCCTGACCTAGAGATGGAGGTATGTAGTTGTTTGAAAAATATCACTGTATTAAAAAGTACACAATCTACAAAGCAAATGTTTCAAGTTTAAAGACGCCTCGTTGTTTAGTATTTGTTTCGTAGCCATCAATAGTCAACGTTTTCAGTGAATTTTTAAAAATGGAGAAAATTGGTCATCGTTACGTGAAACAATACTTTTGAAAGGCCTCAGCCCAATTGATATAAAAGCTGAACTGGATTATACTCTGGGTGAGTCTCCTTCGTTTACAACAGTGAAATATTAAGTAGCAGAGTTTAAACGAGGCCGTACGAGTTGCCAAGACGAGCATCGCAGTGGTCGACCAAATGGAGTGACGACTCCAGAAAGGGTGAAGGAAATCCACAAAACGATACTGGATGATCGTCGACTGAAAGTGCACGAGTTAGCAGACAAAGGCATTTCAAAAAGTGGGATACATCGCATATTATCTGAAAATTTGAACATGAGAAAGCTGTATGCAAGATGGGTGCCGCGTTTGCTCACACTCGAACAAAAACAGTGTCGTGAAGATGTTTCAATTGAGTGTTTAGCGAAGTTTCACAGCAACAAAGCAGAATTTTTACGCCGTTTCATAACCATGGATGAAACATGGGTCCGTCACTTCACACCAGACACAAAAGAACAATCAAAACAATAGACTTAAAAGGGAGAACCAGCTCCAAAGAAAGCGAAGACAGTTTCATCTGCAAACAAGGTCATTGCATCGGTTTTTTTTGGATGCGCGTGGAATAATTTTCATTGACTATCCTGAAAAAGGAAAAACTATCAACGGCGAGTACTATGCGAACTTATATCAACGTTCGAGCGAAGAAATCAAGTAAAAACGGCCGCATTTGTCTAAGAAGAAAGTGTTATTTCATCAAGACAATGCACCATCTCACAAATCCGTTATTGCAATGGCCAAAATTAATGAATTAAACTTTGAATTTTTACCTCATGCACCCTACTCGCTAGATTTAGCCCCTTCGCATTATTTTCTGTTTCCAAACTTGTAAAAACGGCTTAGTGGTCAAAGATTTTCCAACGATGAAGAAGTGATGCCGGCAGTTAATAACTGTTTTGACGAGCAAGACAGTTCTTATTATAAAAGGGATATCGAACTTATTGAATATCGCTGGGGAAAGTGTATAGAGCTGAAAGGGGATTATTTTGAAAAATAAATATATTTCTTTCCAAAATTTTTGTGTTTTCTTTGTTGGGTCGGGTAATTCTGGGACCACCCTCGTATGTACATCATATAATATATACCTCTAAACAATTCTGGAGTACTTCAGGGCAAAATTCTTTTTTGCTTTTTTCTCTATATGTATGATTGATCATTAAGATAACTGCGGTAGTCATTTTTGGTGAGACAGAGCCTGCATTATGTCAAAATGTCATTGAAAATTTTAACAACCGTCTATGGAGCTGCAAGAGGAGGCCATTTGGTAGATATTATTTTTCGCATATAAATGTCATAACTGATGCTTCAATTACCAATAAAAAGTTTTTGAAAGTGAATGCAAATTATGTGTTTTATTTATTCTTTAAAAAAACCGCGAAATAAGAAGCACCCTTTATTTTATTCAATTATATCTATATTAACTATTTTGGTCCAATATATTTTGTCATCTCTCTGATGGTAGTATGATTCCGCGCTTATAAAATGTCCAATATTTATATGAAATTGAAGTGATTTTTGGCATCGCTGGGAATAAATACTTTTCCAACTAGAATTAAATTCCGTAAAGATCAGAACAAGTAGCAATCATAGGGTGCCACATTTGGCGAATATAACGGGCGCGCAACAAGTCTCATTCAAACTGTAACAGCTCCTGGAGAGTCATAAAATTTGTATAAGGCGTATGATTCTTTTGGTGGAAAACTACATCTTTTCTGTTAATCAATTCTGACCACTTCTACTTTACATAAACACTCAATTTAAGAAAAAAACAATTACCTTGAAATCATAGCAAACAGAGAGCATCACATTTTTTATGAATATTGACTTTCAAAGTGCATTGAACTGGCTTCTTTTTTCGAGGATCGTCGGACAATCAATGCCGAATGGTATACAACTATTTATTTGCTGTGTTCCAAAAAGTGGCCGAGATACGACCAAGAGCACGGACCATTCTGCATCAAGATAATGCACCATCATTCAATGCATCTCAAACATCAGTTTTGTGACTTCTTTTTATTCCTATACATGAAAACAAAATGTATGAATTGAAATTTCATGCCCCGGAAGTGACTATGGAAACCTCCGAAAGCTTCGTATCTGAAGTGACTGAAGAACAATGAGCCTAATGCTTTGAAAACTGGTTCCACCGAATGCAGAAGTGCATAGATCATAGAGGCGAATATTTTGAAAAATTATAAAAAGAAATTGATTAAAATAATTGATTTTTCTGTATCTTCCGCAAAATTTTTAAAGCAACCTATGTATTTCAACTGTTACATGGCGATATTCTATTTTTTACTAAACACAACTTCCCATAAACGAAATAACGGTTTCCAGCAAAGATGTTCCATCCTGAGCCATTACTTCTGATTTCTGTACACATTTATAAACTTTCCCGGCACAAATTATAGAGACGAACGTAACGAACCAATAAATATCAAATTAAATCGTCCAAAATGCTTGGAGTCTCGTTATCGGATGTCAAATTTGTCACAACGCAAATTACGAAATTCAACCGTCAAAAATTATCGAAACGTCCTCAGTTCTTCGATGTAGCCGAACAAATCGTTTCTGGTGAATTGCCAGTCGATGGGAAACTTGAATAATTGGACGAGAAAGGTGAAGTTAGAAGGAGAAGAAGATGAAGAACATTCCTTATTGTGGAGTATATCATTAGAAACGTCATTATCACGACCAGAAATATCATTGACTTTTCATCTATGCAAAGAGTAACGGCAAATAATGTTTACGACAGCGAAAAAACCTATCAAACCATGACAAAATTTAACTGTGAAGAGAAGAGGGGAGGAAATCGAAATACGTTAGGAATTACCAAAATTAAAAATCGACTCGATGGACGGTAGTCGACCGTTAAAACATTTTTAAACGCACCCCTTCTTCCTACAGCACGGACGGCCGTGCAGTTCGTGAAGACGGAACACCGTTTTTCGAATAGACGTAGATACATATAGATAATCCTGCATATCAAATAGTAACAAACCATAACAATAGTACCTGTTGGTGGGGCAGGGTGAAATTCCCCTCCACTTCAACAGGTGTACGCGATTCTTGAAGCATAACAGTGAGGCTTGCACTCACTCGTCCGGCACAGTCGAGAGAGGCTAGTCTATAGGTCGCATCCTCTATACGACACATCGAAGTACGCGTGTTTTTTTTTCCCCAACAGAAAAGACGCTCCGATAAGCAGCAGATATAGCATCCCCGTGAAGGCGGGCTTATCACTTGATCGAGCATCGTAGTCTCCGGGGTTACGATACGGATCGGGCGTTGATGTTACCGGATATTTTCGAATGTTTTGATTGGAGTTGTGCGCGATGGATTAATTAGTGCGTTTAAAGTAAAACATTTAATTTTTAAATTTAGGATCAATTAACATAAATGTGAGGCTAACATTAAACTCTATGAATAAATGAACTGGATTAGTAATATATAGTGCTGCGAATTGAACTAAGTTTTAATATTATATTTAGTGTTATTGTGTTTTGTCAGTTAGTTCTTTCTGAAAAAAAATAATTTGTTTCATTCTTGTGACCGTTTTAAAGGTAAGATTTTCTTATTAATCTTTTAAGTTAAAATAACAAAACGACGAATCGCAAATAAAAAGGGAATGTCACATTCCGGACTATCTAATCTAAATAATGAAACCTCCGCAATCACTTAAAATAATTTATGATCAAAGACATTTAGATCGGTCGCTGCGAGAGGCAGATTTAATACACTACGTACACATTCTGTGAGTATCTATTATAAAAATGCACATACCAGGTCTTTGCTTTTACATCTAACACTTGTCGGATCGTAATTTATTCGAAAACAGTTCTCCAATCATAAAGGAACCAAATCGTGTCAGCTGTTACATGTACAGCTTAAAATATACGTTTGCAGTGTATCTGTTTAATGATTTTTTTACCGAATCTCTGTACGTGTTCTTTTTTTTTCTTAATGAGATTTGATCTTTTCTTCGAATCACACCAGAAAATATAACAGTACAGTAACACGTGCACATGGTGAACAATTAAGAAACAAATTACAACAATTTGTTTCTCATTGTCCGGTGGCAATTAGGGATATATTCGAGGCGAATTTACAATTCTTATTTTACACGTTCGTAGAAGAAAAATTATAGGTGTACTTGTCTCTAATTATCCAATAGAAATAAATTAATTTAATAGCTTCCTTTTGCTACAGAAGTTTAATAAAACATTGGACAATCTAAAAGTAATATTTCAATAAAAATCTTAGAATACGATACTGCAGATACTATTAATACTTCCCTTTTAAAGAGCCTAATTCTTTAAAAGGGATGTATTAATAGTATCTGCAGCAACGTATTCTAAATCTTTTTATTGTAATATTATTTTTAGATTCTCCAATGTCTTATCAAAATTCTGTAGCAAAAGAAAATTATTAAATATGTTTAATGTTTTTTATTATTAATTTAATAAACATGAAGAAAATCAATTATAACAAACAAAACTCAATGCAGTATATATGCCGCTACATATATAAACGTTAAAACAACCAGCAAAGAGCTTTTACAATTATTATTCTAATAGAGGAAATATTATAAGTGCATTTGAATCTGACTATCTGAAGCATGTAAATTAATTTAGCATTATTTTTGCGTTAAAAGTTCAGTAAAATAGTAATGAATCTAGAAGTAATACTGTCATAAATAGAAAACACCTTATAGGTATTATTAGCATGTCCGCAGAATTTCGAAAAATCTAATAAAATTTTTTTAAAGAATCCATCCATTAAATATGATGAAAATTAAATACAACAAACTTTATAATTTAATAAAATATACATACATTGGTACAGATAGTGTAATTATTATTTTACATGTTCCCAGGGGAAAAATTATGTGTATCCTCGATTTTAATCTAATGAAAATAAATGAATTTATTAGTTATTTCTGCTGTAGGGACTTGGTAAAACATCGAACAACTTGAAAGTAATATTTCAATAGAGTAGCTTAAAATACGTGGCTGCAGATATTATAAATATGTTCTCAGAATTTTGAAGAGTTTAATAAAATATAAGATCCATCTATTAACTATGAAGAAAACCAAGTACAATAAAGTTAAAAAATTTAATCAAATACATTTATTGTTACAAGCAGTGTAAATATTTAAACAACAATTTTAATTTTACATGTTCGAAGAAGAATAATTATGTACATTCGTGTTTGATTAACTACTAAGAAATAAGTTCATTTAATAGTTCGTTTTTGTTGTAGAGATTTTGTAAAACATTGAAGAATCTAAAAGTAATATTTTAATCAAGTGACTTAGAATTCCGCTGCAGATATTATTAATACGTCCTCAGAATTTTGAAGAATTCAATAAAATATTTGTAAAGCGCCCATCTATTAAATATGAAAAAATCAAGTACATTTAAAGATATATATTTACTGTTACAAGCAGTATAAATATTTGGAAGTAATACGAAAAGCAAATTTACAATCCAACAAACACGTTGATGGAAGAAAAATATAGATGCATTTGTGTTTGAATATCCGATAGAAGTAAATTAATTTAATTTCTTGCGATAAAAATTCAGTGCAACATACAAAATGTAGAAGAATCTAGATGAAATATTTCAATAAATAGAGAATGACCTATAGTTGATTATTTGTAAACATCTTTGTAAGAAGCTAGTTCTTGGCATTAACCAACTTGCGAAAGGCAATCAAGTATTTCAGTTACTTAACTTGGACATCTATAGATATTTTTTTCAATTTGTGTTGCATATCGTGTTGCATATGTATATTTCTTTTAAAATACATTGTAATGAAATGAATAGGTGGGTCAGCAATGGCAGAATTAAAAAAATTAAAATCAGTATTTAAAAGTTGTAATAAATGTGCCGTGATATTTCACTCCACTACGATTTAGCAAACTATTCATTTATTCATTATATAATATATTTCCAATCTCAAAGTCAAAAATTTAGAAAATTGGTCTGCTAAAAATAAATATCTCCCAAGACTTTTTCAAAAATTAAATTTGTTGCTGTTATGTTGGGTTTGAAATGGTCTGGTTAACTTTCAAGTGTTTTCATCGATTGGTTTGTAACAGATTTTATGACCTTTAAAAAAATTAATGAAATATATTTATTACTAGACGTAATGTAAATATGTTAAAGTAAAAGGCAAAGCGAGTTTACGTTTCTTGTTTAACATACTGTTAGAAGAAGAATTATAGGTATATTTAAGTTTAAACCTATCTGCTAGAAGTGCATTAATTTAAACAAATTTCCGATAAGAACTTAGCAAGGCATTAAAGGATCTAGAAGAGATATTTCGATAAATAGAGAATCATTTATTGGTATTATTAGCATCTTGACGGTATTTTGGGAAGTCTAATAAAATATTTTTATCCAATCCATCTATTAAATATGAAGACAATCAAATATAACAAACATTAAAATTTAATATAATGTATATGTACATATATTGCTATAAATAGTGTAAATTAAAACAATAGATGAGATCAACCTGCAATTTTTATTTTACATGTTCGGAGAAAAATAATTATGAATATTCAAGTATAATTATCTAAAAAGAAATAAATTAATTTAATGGTTCGTTTTTGTTGTAGAGATTTGGTAAAACATTGAAGAATCTAAAAGTAATATTTTAATAAAGTGACGTAGAATTACGTTCTCAGAATTTAAAAGAATTTAATAAAATATTTCTTAAATATTCATCTATTAAATATGAAGAAAATCAAGTAAAAGAGAGTTAAAAAAATTAATGAAATATATTTATTGCAACAAGCAATGTAAATATGTTAAAGTAAAAGGCAAATCCAGTTTACATTTCTTATTTAACACACTGCTAGAGGAAGAAGCATTATAGATATATTCGAGCTTAAATCTATCTGATAGAAGTGCATTAATTTAAAAAAATTTTCCGATAAAAACTTAGCAAGGCATTAAAGAATCTAGAAGAAATATTTTGATGAATAAATAATAATCTATTGGTATTATTAGTATGTTGACAGTATTTTGGGAAGTTTAATAAAATATTTTTAACCAATCCATCTATTAAATATGAAGGCAATCAAATATAACAAATATTAAAGCCTGATATAATATATACATATATTGCTATAAATAATACAAATTAAAACAATAGATGAAGTGAACCCACAAGTCTTATTTTACATGTTCGGAGAAGAATAATTATGTACATTCGAGTTTAATTATCTACCAAGAAATAAATTTATTTAATAGTTCGTTTTTACCGTAGATATTTGGGAAAACATTGAAGAATTTAGAAGTATTATTTTATTAAAGTGACGTAGAATTCCGTGGATGCAGATACTATTAATACGTCCTCAGAATTTTAAGGCGTTTAATAAAATATTTTTAAAGTATTCATCTATTAAATATGAAGAAAATCAAGTAAAAGAGAGTTAAAAAAAATAATTAAATATACTTATTGCTCACAAGCAATGTAAATATGTTATAGTAAAAGGCAAATCCAGTTTACATTTCTTATTTAACACACTGCTAGAGGAAGAAGCATTATAGATATATTTGAGTTTAAACCTATCTGATAGAAGTGCATTAATTTAACAAATTTTTCCAATAAAAACTTAGTAAAGCATTAAAGCATCTAGAAGAAATATTTCGATAAATAAAGAATAATTTATTGGTATTATTAGCATCTTGACGGTATTTTGGAAAGTCTAATAAAATATTTTTATCCAATCCATCTATTAAATATGAAGGCAATCAAATATAACAAACATTAAAGTCTGATATAATATATACATATATTGCTATAAATAATACAAATTAAAACAATAAATGAAGTGAACCTACAATTCTTATTTTACATGTTCGGAGAAGAATAATTATGTACATTCGAGTTTAATTATCTACCAAGAAATTAATTTATTTAATAGTTCGTTTTTACCGTAGATATTTGGGAAAACATTGAAGAATTTAGAAGTACTATTTTAATAAAGTGACGTAGAATTCCCTGGCTGCAGATATTATTAATACGTCCTCAGAATTTTAAAGAGTTTAATAAAATATTTTTTAAATATTCATCTATTAAATATGAAGAAAATCAAGTAAAAGAGAGTTAAAAAAATTAATTAAATATATTTATTGCTACAAGCAATGTAAATATGTTAAAGTAAAAGGCAAATCCAGTTTACATTTCTTATTCAACACACTGCCAGAGCAAGAAGAATTATAGGTATATTTGAGTTTAAACCTATCTGATAGAAGTGCATTAATTTTAAAAAAAATTCCGATAGAATAATAAAGAATAATCTATTGGTATTATTAGCATCGTGATGGTATTTTGAGAAGTCTAATAAAATATTTTTAACCAATTCATCTATAAAATATAAAGACAATCAAATATAACAAACATTAAAGTCTGATATAGTATATATATATATTTCTATAAATAGTAAAAATTTAAACAATAGATGAGGTGAATCTACAATTCTTTGAGTTTGAGTTTGAGTTTGAGTACATTTGAGTTTGATTGCACTGCACAACAGCATTTCTGATGATTGGGTTATGTTACAAGATGTTAGTCCAATTTTTGATGACGATTTCAATTCCGTGATTGAAATATCTGTGTCCGCTCTAGTTAAAAAAATATAGTACAGGTGTTTTTTTATAATAAAACACTATAAATTTAGAGATAATTTTAATTTATTTAATTCTTATAATGAAAAAAATTTCTCTTATATGATTTTCTTGCTAAAGCTGAAGGCAGAGAGCTATTCTGAATGCTCTAACAACAGTCAGCTATCATGTGCGCGGTACTTTGAATCAGTTGTTCGACGTGTTGAGAAAATTCAGAACTTTTCTTATTTCCCAAAAAATTTTTAACAAGCCAAACAAACTCATTCCATGCCGTTTTCTCAATCTCTGTTATAGTGTCCGTAAAATGTGAGTCTTTTATTAATGATCTTATTTATGGCCCGTCAAGAATTCCCGCTTTTGTCTTTTCTGCATTCAGTTTTGGAATTTTTTTTGATAGGAAAAAGAAACAATATCCATTTTTGTCAAGATCTTTTACAAATTGTTTTATAAGTCCTAGTTTTATAAGTAACGGAGGACTCAAAACACGTTTATGTGCTGACCGTATGGAAGGATATTCTCATTTGGCTCGATTTTTTCGGTTAATGCCAGTTATGTTCATCAAACAAAAATAAAAGTTGTCGTAGTGTTTCAAGGGTTCGGTCTAGACCATAGCGGTTTCGTACCTAACGCTATTCCTTTTCCTATTTGTCCACAAACGTAGAAACTCAACGCACGTTTTGCATACCTTTTGCGGAATCCAAGGCTTGTCTTTCGTTTCCAGTGTGTGACCAAAGTAATTTTTGTAAGCGTCAATCACGAACGCTGTCATATTCAAACAGTATTCTTTAAATATATACTCTCCGCAAATGAAACAAAAACGATTTGGATCATTGACACAAACACTTCTTGACGATGCCATATCAAATTATATTAAGACAACTTAATATTTTCTTAATTACAATCAAATTAACACATTAACACAGCGATTTTTTCGTGAAAGCTATATCTCGTAAACAAGAGCTATTAAAAAAAAAGTGAGGGTATATTTGAAAAGTCAATTATCAGACAAAAGTTGTCATATTGTTGTGCAGTGTTATCTACTAAGAAATAAATTAATTTAATAGTTCGTTTTTGTTGTAGAGATTTGGTAAAATATTGAAGAAACTAAAAGTAATATTTTAATAAAGCGACGTAGAATTCCATGGCTGCAGATACTATTGATACGTCCTCAGAAATTTAAAGAGTTTAATAAAGTTTTTCTAAAGTATCCATCTCCTGAATATAAAGAAAACCAAGTACAAGAAAATTAGAAATATGTTTGTTACTACAAGCAGTGTAACAATATGTTAAAGGAATGAGCAAAGCAAATTTACAATTCTGATTTAACGCGTTGGTAGAAGAAAAACTATAGATCCATTTAAGTTAAACTATCTGATATAAGTAAATTAATTTAACAAATTTTTGCAATGAAAACTTAGCGAAGTGTTAAAGAATCTAGAAGAAATAGTACACAGAATTTTTGGGAAATCTATTCAAATATTTTTAACGAATTCATCTATCAAATATAAAGAAAATCGAATACAATAAACTATAAAGTATAATATAATATATACACATATTGCTACAGACAGTGCAAATATATTAAAACAATAAGCGAGGGGAATCTACAATTCTTATTTTACATTTTCGAAGAAGAAAAATTATATGGACATTCAAGTTTAATTACCTAATAGAAATAAATTCATTTAATAGCTTTTTTTGTTGTAGAGATTTGGTATAATATTGAAGAATCTACAAGTAATATTTTAATAAAGTGACGTTGAATTCCGCAGCTGCAGATATTATAAATATGTTCCCAGAATTTTAAAGAGTTTAATAAAATATTTCTAAAGTATCCACCTATCGAATATAAAGAAAACCAAGTACAAGAAATTTAAAAAAATTAATGAAATATATTTAATAATTCAAGTAGTGTTACAATATGTTAAAGTAATGAGCAAAGCAAATTTACAATTCTTATTTAACACGTTGATAGAAGAAAAACTAAAGATGCATTTGCGTTTAACTATGCGATAGAAGTAAATTAATATAACATTTGTTTTGAGATAGAAACTAAGCGAAACACAAAAATGTAGAAGCAATATCTCAATAATATGTGGCTATCAATTTTGGGAAGGCTATTAAAATAAAAAAATATTTTTAATGAATCAATCTATTAAATACGTATAAAATATGACAAATTTTAAATTTACTATATTATTTTGCTAGAAATAGTCAGGCAAATTTACATACATTGTTTCACACGTTGATAGAATAAAGTAAATTGATTTAGCAGTCATTTTACCATAAAAATTCAATGAAACATTAAAAGATTTAGAAATAATATTTATACGATTTAGAAGTAAAATTTAATACGTGGCTGTAGATATTATTAATGTGTCCCTGAAATTTTGAAAAGCTTATTAAAATAACTTTAACGTATAATTTTTTTTAATATGTTGCTCGTTTTATTCTAACAATTAATTTTATTCTCTTGTCTTTCGATCAGTTGGGATAATGTTTTGTTCATTTTAATATCTACTTTGCTTTTTTACAAGTTATTTAGTGGCTTTTCTTTTCAATTTATCTACAATACAACGATTTTGCATACATTTTTATTTGATGGATTTTATTTTTATATATTTTTTTATTTTATCCTTGTTTTCCTAATGATAAATATAATATATTGGTATGGACTCCTACATAGTGTTGGAATTCTCTCTGTTATTTTCTAGCGTAAGTTGTTCAAACCTTTGCACTTTCTTGACATAAAAACGTCTCATTTTGTAAATTCAGAAAGATTTATTATTAGGACTGCTATTAGGGTTTGTTTTGTTTCAAGTATATAATAAAATCAGACGATTAAACCGATTCCATCAACTGTGAGATCGTTTATTTTCCAAATGCGAACTTTTCATTAATGTAATCGTAAAAAAAGCATTATTATTTGCCGATGATACAGTTCGCGTATTCTTCGAATTTAGCAAAATAAAGCAGAATAATAAAGTGCAATATTTAGAAAAAAAAAAAACTTGAAAATCGCATACTACACAAAAATTATCCTTCCTTTTAAAACGTTTGAATTTATATTAATCATTTTAATTAAAGTAGCAGGCAAAAAGCTAATAATCAATAAGTAATTAAGTGTACAAATTACTAAATTACTGACAATGTAGGTAGTGGAAATGGGTCGCGATAAGTGTGAATAAATTTTACACTTCAAAGATGTATTACATTGAAAAAACTTTAGAAAATACCTTCAATATAAATAGTTATAAAACTGTATTTATTAAATCACGAGTTCAATTTTAAGATATGAAAACCTTTCGAAGAAATTGAAATAAAAATTGTTAAAAACTCATAGTAACTCTGCTTTTATGTTTCTCATACAAATATACTAATTTCTATATGCATTATTACAATTTAAATATAAAATATATAATTATACATTGATAATAACTTTTCCTAATTCGATAACAAACATTTCGTATGTAAATAGACTTTAATGTAATGTACATAATATTTAACTGTATAATACGAGGGTAGCCGTTCGTATTTCGGTAATAGCAAACAAAAAAAATTTATTGTTACTGAAAATAGTTTTATTGCTTTTCAAAATATTCTCTTTGAGAAACAACGCACTTTTGCATTCGTTTAAACTAATCTGAAAAGCATTACTGCCACTGTGAAGGTGGTATCTCCAAAATATGAGTTTTGAATGCCTCAATTGCCTCTTCGGGCGTAGAAAACCGTTGATCACGAAGTTTATTCACGTGTGGGAACGAAAAGAAATCATAGGGTGCTAGATCAGGGCTCTACTGCGGATGGCTCATTAAATCAATGTTTTGCCCGGTCAAATATTCAATTGCTTGAACCGACCTGTGAGAGCTCTCATTGTCATGGTGGAGAATAATCTGTCGTTTTAGGTTTGTTTTCCTTATTTCTTCAAAAACTTTTGGCAAACAAATAGTTGTGTACAATTCGGAAATGACCGTTCTATAACTCTCTGAAGGCACGGTTGCAGCGTGACGGGTTTTTCCGAAAAAATAGGCGACCATTTGTTTTGATGCGAGCGCGAACAAGTTTTTTTTCTAAGGTCAGGTATTTACTTGATATTTATTACACTTTTTGTTCTTTTTGAACACATTTGTATGTAAAGGGTGTTCCAAATTTCGCATTTTTTTTAAAGAATAGATAAAACACATAATTTTCATTCACTTTCAAAAACTTTTTATTGGTGATTAATGTATCAGTTATGACATTTATATGCGAAAAATAATATCTGCCAAATGGCCTCCTCATGCAGCCTTACAGACGTCCACTCTTTTGTTAAAATTTTCAATAACGTTTTGACATAATTGAGGCTCTATCTCACCAATGACACGAATAATTTCATCTTTCAAAGCAGAAATTGATTGTGGATTGTTTATATAAACCCGACTTTTCACATAACCCCAAAGTCTAACGGTGTCAAATCACATGGTCCTGGTGGCCAATTAACATCACCGTTTCTTGAGATTACACGTCCAGGAAATTTTTCTCTCAATAAATCAATTAATTCGTGTGCAAAGTGAGATGTACCGCCATCCTGTTGAAACCGCATATCCTCTAGATCAACATTCATTAATTCAGGTCACAAAAATTCGGTTATCATCCGACGATATCGATCACCATTGACAGTTACAGCTTCACCAGCAGCATTTTCAAAGAAGTAAGGTCCAATTACATCACCTGACCATAATGCACACCAAACAGTAACTCATTCAGGATGCATATGTTTCTCATGAATAATCCGTGGATTTTTCTCATCCCAGATACGGCAATTCTGTTTATTAACATAGCCATCAAGTTCAAAATGTGCCTCATCGGAAAACATTATTTTTTGAGAAAAATCAGCTGGTTGTTCATTGATGAAATTAACTAATGAACGACGTTTTAAATGATCTAATGGCTTCAGTTCCTGTGTTATTTGAACCCTATACGCCTTCAGAACTAAATCCTTGTGTAAAATACGCCATGTTGTTAATCCACTATGTCCAACTTGTTTTGATCGTCGTCTAATGGACATTTTAGGAACTTCAGTAACACTTTAACGAACCAAAACAATATTTTCTTGCGAACGACTGTATTTTTCACTTTTTTGATCTTCCACGGAACCGGTCTCTTGAAATTTTTTAATAATTCGACCAATAGTGCTTTCAGATGGACGATTATGTAAACCATAAAATTCACGTAATTTTCTAAAAACTCTTTTCACAGAACGCTGATTTTCGTAAAATATTTCAACAATTTAAACGCGTTGTTGTACCGTGTACGAAGCCATTTTTATAAACGTCGTACATCACACTTTTTAAATGCCCACATACCCAGACAAATTCAGTGCGCCGTCTATATTTTATTTATTCTTAAAAAAAACCGCGCAATTTGAAACAGCCTTTATAATTGATTTTGTCCTATTAATGGAAGAAATTCTGTTTGGCAAAATATAAATATAAATATTGTGTTATTTGATGATAATTTGGTAGTCCTATTTAATTCTGTGTTTATTATGGACCATATTTCTATAGTTTTGTTCAATATGTTTGCTACAGTTCAATCAATAACCTATAAAAATTACACAGGGTAACAAAATGAAAAAAAAAATTTGGTGTCGGAAATCTAACATCTGATTTTAGATGTTTTTAATGTGCTGATTCCAAAAATGCCACCAGATTTTTTCTATCAGCTCTAGTTTTTGAGATACAGGTTACAGGTTAATTGATATTTTTTTCTGATAAAGGACAACAAATAAAAAGATAAATATGTACTTAATCGTCAAAATAGAAATTTCCCAGAATGTAATTAGCCAAATGGAAACCTGGAATTGTCCCTGACCCAATGTTCCTATACTAGGAACTACTCAATACACTGCTTCAAGGAAAACAAAACGTGATCAACGAACCTTTGGTTGCAAGAGAAAAAATCTTACTTCCGCCCTTGCATATCAAGCTAGGCTTAATGGAGCAATTTGTGAAGGCTTTAAATCGAGATGGAAACTGTTTTGGGTATTTATCACGTAAATTTCCTGGCATTAGCACGGAAAAACTAAAAGCTGGTATATTTGATGGTCCTCGAATAAGGCAACTTGTTGAAGATCCACAATTCACCACATCAATGAACGAGACTGAATCTAACCTTGGTGTTCATTTGTTCAAGTAGTACAAAATTTTCTTGGCAATCATAAAGCAGAGAATTACGTAGAATTAGTGGAAACTATGCTTTCAAATTTTAATATTCTCGGCTGTAACATGAGTATAAAAGTTCACTACCTCCACAGCCACCTAGATCGTTTTCCAGAAAACTTAGGTGATTGTAGTGAAGAACAGGGGGAAAGATTCCATCAGGATATTAAAACTATGGAAGATCGTTATCAAGGACGATGGGATAGCCACATGATGGCGGACTACTGCTGGAGCCTTCAGCGAGACTGCCCTAGTAAACTCCATTCTAGAAAGTCGTATAAAAGAAAATTTTTATGTGATTAGTGACTAATGTAATTATGTAAATTAAGTTTTTGCAATAAATACTTAAATCCATGTGTCTTTGTTTTTTTAACTGTCAATAGTAATATTATATATTATAACAGTTATAACGTAAAATATATACACAATTTTTTAAAAAAATGTCTAAAACTAAATCTGATAGACCAAATCTGAGAACTTTTTTACATTCTGCATCCAAAAATTACCCAGGAACAGTTAAAAAATCGCAGGCAGCAAAATATGTTATATTTAATGTCGTTATACGAATTTATGTTGTTTTTATTAATTTTCGATTCATCGTATTCGTGTCTTGTAGTGTAATTTATTTTATATACCTTATGTAAATGCAGGTAATTTCCCTGCAAATTTCACTGCAATAAATTCAATTTAATCCCTCTTAATAGTATGATACAATGATATTCCGCCTTCTTGCGAAAGTTAATACATACAAAGACGCCATTTTAACACTAATTTACCTCATTTAAAACCGTTCCAGCTTATTATAAGAATACTCGTCTTTTCCAGTCGACTTCCGCAACATCTGTAAGAAATGCAAAATGAATTGTCAATCAAAAACAGTTAAGAGATTCAATCATTTTATATACACCCGTACACACATATACACGTTACATACGCATATACACGTTTATGTAGTAGTTAAGTATTTAAAGAGAGGAAGTTTAAATTTGTTCTTCTTTTCGTATAATGTTGTTGCCACATCGAAGAGTCCATCCGCTTCTTGAAAGTGGAAAATGAATTTAGAGAGGACTATAAATGTATAATACGTACACTTATAGCTTCGTATATACGCGGAGTGCAGTTATACACTTAATGTTGAACATCACGGAGAATTTCTTTTCGATCTGTAGGTATTTCAGATTAAGATACACTTTGGCTTCGGGTTTCGTATTGTCAAGCCATTCACGTAGACGAATAAGAAGGAAATTTTAATCACAGTCTAAGAAGACGCAAGTGATACACATAAACATACGCGTTCGCTGTTTGATGTTAGAGATTAGTCCAGTGATTTCATCCAAGTTTATTATACTGTCATATCTTTGGCGTTGACGAATTGCAAGCGTAAAATCTGTGTAGATTTGTTTCTAATATAATTTCTGTCTTAATAATTGTATCCTAAGCTAAATGCTTTAATTTCTAATATTTTTTTAATATGCATCGAATCTTAAGATTAATAAACATTTCAAACACAGCTTAAATTTTTAAGGTTACTTCCAACGGTTCATCCTAGTTTCTTACAAGTTTCGCACACTTTACCGATGTGGTTACACTGCGCAATCCTCTGCTTTTCACTGGTCACTAGGTATTATAGAGCTCAAAAGGCTTGGTCCTCTTGAATTGTCGTACTTGCTGGTTATGTAGGAACTGAGTCTCTCCACATGATTCCAGCAGTTTTTCTGATTTTCTCTTTGACTGTGCCCATCTTGAGTACCCGAAGAACTTCGTTCCGAACATACCAAGGAGAATTTACAAAATTCCTTAGCATTTGGTTCTGGAACACTTGGAGGTAATTACGATTGCTTTCTTTGGTAAGACCCACCGTTGAAGACCGTGTCTTAAGACACGACCGAATCTTAAAATTAAGAAGCATTTCAAACACAGCTTAAATTTTTAAGTTTACTTCCAACGGTATAGCTTCACTCCTTACACACACACTTATAATCTTCTTCCTCCATTCTCACTATGTGTCCATACCATCTGTGTTATTGTGTCTCTATATTACTGGTATTTCTTCTTACGCGTTTCTCCTAATTTCCGTCAAACTAAATTTTACGCAACTTTTCACAAGCTCGATGCGCATTTTTATCTTTATGGAAGAAGGGAGAAAATGAAACGAAAATAGACACTTTGGATATTCTCTTTTTAACTTTTCTTTTCAATTTCAAACACGCTCAATTTTTTTTCCAAGATTTAGTTAGAACTGTCGACTGTCATAGGACATCAAGATACTAGCATCGGCAACAATAAAATCATAACAATTCAATAAGTAATTGAAAATTTGCAATGGTTTTTGACAAATATCTGACGAAATCATAAATGTTTGAGAGGCATTGTCTCTTTGAAGATAAATTTGATGGAGCCTGTAGTTGATTAATTTAATCATTTAAAGTCAAAACGCACACGAGTGTCCGTTTTAGCCTCTTAGTTCTCTTGTCACCGAGCCAATTTTTTAGGTTGGGAAGAAGGTAAAAGTCTGAGGGGGTTATATTTTGAAGGATTGTCAAGTTGAAAAACAAATAAAACTTCTTATTAATGCTGCCATCTTTCGTCAGGCGCACTAATTACTGCTTCATCCTGTGTTGACACAAATTTGATTTGAAAAAGTTTCAATTTACTCTATATGTATAAGAGGATAGTTTGACAAGTAGTGAGAATGACACATACGTGGCGCTCCAATTGGTAAAACAAATGCACTATAATTTAAGTTGGCTACTTATATGTTTACATTCCGATATTTAGATAAATCAGTTGATTAGTTTATTTTTGACAGCTGATTGAAAAAGAAGCAACACGTCGTTTTGTTAAAATGGAAAAAGCAAAGTATCGTGCGGTGATTAAATACTTCGTAATTAAGGGTATGAAAGCTACCGAAATAAAAGATGAGTTACGGGAAACATTAGGTGAATCTGCTCCATCATCCGCCACAATAAGTAGATGGGTAAATGAATTTAAACGTGGTAGAACAAGCTGTGTTGATGAAGCGCGCTGGAGCACCCAAAATCGTGACTTCTAAGGAAATGATTATAAAAATCCATAATATTATTAGGCAAGATCGACGACTCAAAGTGAGAGAGATAGCAGGCATGGTAAACATTTCAACAGAACGCGTACACCATATTTTAACGAAAGAATTGGGCCTTTCCAAGCTTTCGGCAAGATGGGCGCCGCGATTGCTTACGACTGACCAAAAGTTCACCCGTTTGCGCATTTCCAATGAGTGTTTGACCTATATAAGCGGAATGCGGTTGATTTTTGTAGGCGATTTGTTACTTGTGATGAAGCTTGGGTACACTACAGAACACCCGAAACTAAACAACAGTCGAAACAATGGTTAGAACGTGTTTCTGCACCTCCAAAGAAAGCGAAAACCACATTATCGGCAAACAAGGTGATGGCATCAATTTTTTGGGATTCAAAGAACATTTTGCTCATTGATTACCTTCGAAAAGGTGCCACAATAAACGGACAATATTATGCAGAACTTCTACAAAAATTAAATGTTGAGATTCGTGCTAAACGGCCAGGAATGGCAAAGAAAAAGATTCTGTTTCACCAAGACAACGCTTCCTCGCATACCAGCACAGTTGCGATGTCCAAAATCCACGAGTTGCATTTCCAATTAGTACCGCATGCGCCTTATTCGCCGGATCTAGCCTCTTCTTAGTTCCACCTCTTTCCAAAATTGAAAACGGCACTAGGTGGAAAGAATCTTTGTAAATTAGTATTTTGCAAGCCTTCCCGAATCGCATTTTAGAGATGGCATAAGGGCATTGGAGCACCGTTGAAATAAATGTATTGCTCTTTTAGGAGAATATATTGAAAAATAAAAATTATTTTGTATTTAAAAAATTCGTTTTGCTTTTCCATTCTCACTACTTGTCAAACTACCCTCGTAGTCCAAAATTGAGACTACTTAATTAATATCTTAAATCACTATTTACAACTATTCAACTTGCACGCGTTTATTGCTTTAGTTTAATTATAACCCAGACACAATGAATAGTCTAAAGCCATTGGAAACAAAAAGAATATATCGTTTTATATGTAGGACTTTATAAAACCGCTATTAGTATTAATAATAAACTAATTTAATTTTATTGCTTTACATGATTAAATTGTTTATTAATCTTTGTAGTTAATAGTTATAATAATTATAAAATGTAAAAAGATATCGCGTTAATTGAGCTTAATAAGAGAGATTAGATTTGAGTTCCTAGATAATAGTATCGAGATCGAACTCTTGATAATTACATTTCAATGTAGCTGACACAATTTAAAAGCATGAATTTGTAGAATAAGAAATAAAATTGTTAGAGTTCACTTACTATAGGTTCGATGTACTTAGTTTAACGAAGATTTTGTTATTTAACAAAGGAAATGTTCTTTCTTGGCTCGCTTTGTTTTGTCCTTTTAGAAAGGAGTTTTATTTCGTAAAAATTAATATTTTTACATCTATCTTGGTTTAATAGTACCCAAGTTCATTCGTTGATCTTTTTTTTGGAATCTTCGCCATAGTTACATCTTCCTTGTCCTCTCTCTTCAATTTTTTATTATTTTGCGTTATATATTTTTGTTAAGCCAACAATTTTAATGTCTTTTTTTTACTACTACTACTTTGTTAGAATTGGAATCTTATAAACATATTGCTAAACATGATGAGTCAATAATGATTTTCCTTTTCGGCTTTTTTTAAAATTTGGACGCATTTACGCAGTTCGTGGGGACATATGTTCCTCACTCTCTTGGGAATGTCTGATGCCGTTACTAGTTTTTAGGGCTCGATTATATCCTCCATTTTTGGATTCTCGACTATTTGTTTCATGTTTTCTAAAAGTCTCATAGCCCAGAAGAACAAAAATGCTAAAGGGCATTTGGACGCGTTTACACAATTCGTGGAGCCACACGGTACAACAACGCGTTCAAATTGTTGAATTATTTTATGAAAATCAGCGTTTTGTAAAAAGAGTTTTTAGAAAATTACGTGCATTTTATGGTTTACATAATCTTCCATCTGAAAGCACTATTGGTCGAAGTATTGAAAAATTTCAAGAGACCGGTTCCGTGGAAGATCAAAAAAGTGAAAAATACAGTCGTAGTGGTCGTTCACAAGAAAATATTGGTTTGGTTCGTGAAAGTGTTGCTGAAGATCCTGAAATGTCCATTAGACGACGTTCACAACAACTTGGACTTGGTGGATCAACAACATGGTGTATTTTACACAAGGATTTAGCTCTGAAGGCATATAAGGTTCAAATAATACAGGAACTGAAGCCATTAGATCATTTAAAACGTCGTTCATTTGTCAATTTTATCAATGAACAACCAGCTGACTTTTTTCAAAAAGTAATGTTTTCCGTTGAGGCACATTTTGAACTTGGTGGTTATGTTTATAAACAAAATCGCCGTATCTGGGGTGAGGAAAATCCACGAATTATTCATGAGAAACCTATGCATCCTAAACGTGTTACTGTTTGGTGAGCATTATGGTCAGGTGGTGTAATTGGACCCTACTGTCAATGGTGATCGATATCGTCGGATGATACCCGAATTTTTGTGGCCCGAATTAATGAATATTGATCTAGAGGATATGTGGTTTCAACAGGATGGCGCTACACCTCACTTTGCACACGAATGAATTGATTTATTGAGATAAAAATTTCCTGGACGTGTAATCTTAAGAAACGGTGATGTTAATTGGCGAAGATCATATGATTTCTATTTTCTTTGGGGTTATGTGAAAAGTCAGGTTTATAAAAACAATCCACAACCAATTCCTGCTTTGAAAGATGAAATTATTCTTGTCATTGGTGAGCTAGAGCCTCAATTATGTCAAAAAGTTATTGAAAATTTTAACAAAAGAGTGGACGTCTGTGGAGCTGCAAGAAGAGGCCATTTGGCAAATATTTTTCTCATATAAATGTCATAACGGATACTTCAATTACCAATAAAAATTTTTTGAAAGTGAATGCAAATTATATTTTATTTATTCTTTAAAAAATCAGCGAAACTTGAAGCAGCCTTTATTTGGACCAGACGACACTTTTTTATTTCAACATATTTATGTCTTGTAGTAAATGCGACAGAGAGAATGCAGTAGTGTTGAAGTTTTTTGTTAGCAGGTCAAAAATCTAAACGAAGTCGTACTACTACTATGTACTTTTTTCAATGAAATATGCAAACGCTCTTCTTCTAGTTTGATATCGTTATGGCTTGACCTAAAAATACAGACCAAAACTTGTGTGATTTAGATCGTAAACCTTTTTGTGGTAGCAACTGTACATAGGTGTATTTTTTTGGAAAGTTACCGGATTAAGAAAATTCGCTCCTAGCGAGATGGAAGTGATAGCGTATAATAATGATGCATTTGATCCTAAACTACTAAAATGCGTTGCAATGTATTTCCTACTATTATATATAAACATATTTATCATTTAAATTGACATAATTCAGCTAGTTGATCGTTGCAAAATATATCCATCCATGTTACAAAAGCACAGCCAACTACTATCTCCTGTAAATACACAAATAGAATTTTTGTATTTCATACCATAAATTACGAGTGTCAGTTAAGTGTCAAATCGTCAATATGTGGCTTACTAATAACGAGTAAAAGGCAAACGTTCACTTCGACTCAAATAGAGTTCAGCCAACGCAACTACCCATTCATGTCGTTGATCAAAATGAAGAAAACCACTACACTTCATGCGTTCTAATACGTCGCAAACTAGAATTCTAATTCCCTTGTCCGCTTTATTGCGTCGCTCTATTTCCTATACGAAAGGGGATATTTAAGTGTAGTAACTCGCCGACTAAATTCGTGGGGACTTCATTGTTCTATTTTATCGGCTTTACGATAAATATTTAAATTCGAACTTGCACGAGGTCGTTCTTTATTTAAAATCCTAGATAAACAATGGTTCGTTTTTTGTGTGTGCGTTTTTAAAGCAAGGTCATGGCGATAAATTTCCCATGTTTATTTGGAGTTAATGATTTGGTGTGTGAAGTGTTTGGATAACTAAATATTTAGTCGAAGCGAAAGTCGAGCAAGGTATTAGACTTTGTGTTTATTTTGATTCAAATATTTTAAAAGAATAGGTTTGTAGGGAAGTTTATAATAATAATAATAATCTTTAATACCCAACAGATAACAATCCAATTACAGGATATATTACTAAAATTAAGAATAATAAGTGCAGTTAATTTAAAACAAAAGAGAAAGCACCCAGCCAAACAAGACGGTCTCTGTCAATTAGTGCTGTATTGGAAAGGGATCTAAGAATAATTCGTTGACATTTCTGCACATATGTACCAGTGGAGCCCTGTAAAGGACATTGGTTCTTGCCCTAGGTATTGAAAAAGGTGCCGACGATCTAGTATCAAACCTAGGTACGAGGAAATCAATTTGAGACAATAAGTCAGTAGAATCAATAGAATTATTAATTAATTTAAAAAAAAAACACAACTAGCTTTCTCTCTACGTATACAAAGGGATTCGAAATTATGTCTAGCAAGTTATATGCCGTACCAAAGGCAGGATAGTGTCTATCGATCCTATAAGATAAATATTCCATAATCTTTTCTGAACACGTCCCAAGGGTAACTGCTGGTAATGATAATGCGGATGCCACACTACTAAAACGTATTCCATTTTGGACATGACAAGAGAACAGTGAAAAATCTTCAAAGCGTGCAGGTTATTAAAACATTTGCAGAACCGAATAAGGAACCCTAGACTTCTGAAAGCTGATGTAGTATGTCACTTACAAAGGGTACTAGGAAAGTTTTGCAATACAGATTTGTTTATTTAATTTCTTCAAAGTATTTTCCTCTACACTCAATACACCTCTCCGTCCTCCGAAACCAATCTTTAAATCAGTTCTGTCAAGTTTCACTAGGGAGTAAAGCACACTCGTTGTCCCAAGTCCGCAGAAGGTCCTCATCACTGAAAAACCGCTTCCCGTTTAGCTTCATTTTCAGATGCGGAAACAGTGCAAAGTCGCAGGGAGCACGATCTGGACTATTGGGAGTATGCTCGAGAAGTTTCAATCCTGTCGTAGTCAAATATTCGGTGCAGGCTTTGGCACGGTGAGCTGGAGCATTATCGTGATGGAGGAATCAGGTGTCCATTCTTGACTTTGGCCGCAGGTTATTTATAGATCTAATGACTTTAGGAAGGCACTGTTCAGTATACCACTTAGCTGTGACTCTCTTCTGTGTGTCCAAAACGACGCGTTCCACAATTCCACTCGATTTGAAAAATACAGCTATCATTTTCTTCTTTACAGGTCACATCAAAGAGTTGTTTTGAGCTTGGGTTGGCACATCGTAATAGCACAGCCAAGTCTCGTCACCTGTCAGGATGTTGTTCACATACCGAGATTGTCCCTTATTAAACTTTTTTAGCATCTCCCGGCACCATACACACGTTGTGTCATCTGCTCTTCAGTCAGTCGATGCGGTACCCAGAGAGAACAAGGTTTCTTCACGTGCAAATGATCATGCAGAATCGAGCGAATTGCTGGTGCACTTAGGCCTGAAGTACCCTCTATCTGTTGGTAGGTCACTCGCCTGTCCTCGCCAGGGATTTTCCTCACAGTAGTAACGTTTTCCTCCGTAACTGACGTTAGTGGCCTTCCCGGCCTCTCAGCATCGTCCACAGTTAAATTTCCCATCTAGAATTCTCTTTACCGTCTGAATATCGTTGCGCGATGTGGACAAACATAACCTAGTGCAAGAGTCATTTCTTTGAAGCACTGGTCTATATTTAAACCACGCACGAAATTATAACGCAAAACTGCCCTTATCTCATTTCGTGACCACGATGCCATCGCACCCACTTTACACGCTCACTGCTAATGAATAACTGAGCCCATCGACAAGGCGCGGCGGCTAATAGACACGTATGAACATGTCTTAACATGCAGCAACAAGCAACTTCCTACGATTCATCGTTGCGTCATATTGCAAAACTTTCCTAGTACCCTTTGTATACTTTAACGCAGTCACTATGCAAACTATGAAGTTAAGAAGAAAATAAGTAGCCATCAATTCATGACTAATACAAGAGACTATCTCTTTAAAAAAATTATTTCGCAGAAAAGAAAAATAAAGTGACGTGGCGAGAAATCAGCAGCATTAAAAAGTATAAAAAGTTAAAGTAAAATTTAAAAAAGGCGAGATAAGTTACTGCACAATATATATTAAACATAAAATAAAGAATTTTAAGTACGTAACAGGCGATCGCTACTTAATTGGTAAGAAAATACGTAAAAATAATTGAACTAATACACCAGATCTTATTAATATTGTCCAGAATTCATATGGCAAGTGTAAATATTATCGTTTCTTAATTTTAAATAATTAAATCAACAATTTAAATTGGAGAAATAACGGAAACATTGAAAATTTATTTGACTTGTCGACAGCAGATGATATCCTGAAAATATACAAAATAACAGAAAATACAACCAGGTTGAAACTCATAATTAAATGTAGCGATGAAGCAAAACGTAAATCACGAAAATTAAGTGTGGATAATGCAGACTAACAAACACTAACAAACGTAGTTACGACAAAATAAAATCAGATATGAATGGACGATAAAATTATTGTAGAAAACTAAACGACTACAGAGAAAATGCTTAAATATAATATAATTTAATACTAAATTAAATAGAGGCAATTATGTACATATAGTGGAAAGTTAAAAAAGTAGATCGAAAAGGCAGGCCGTCTCTTTCGTGAGTTGTCCAATATTCTTCTTCGTTTTTTCTTGCGAGAGTTATTGGTTATATTTCAATCAGCCAACTATTCTAAAGCCAACACTCGTTGCATACGAGGGAGCGTTTTTATATTCGCGGAATGGGGGACAAGGGGTGGAAATAAAAAAACCAAATTATTTTTCTTTTTCAATATATTCACCTGCAAGACGGATACATTTTTCACATCTTTCAATTAATTTATTTATACCCTCATAAAAAAATGATTTCTCTTTATCTGCAAAATACGCCGAAACTGCCTCCTTGACTTCATCATCGGCAGTAAATTTTTTACCCCGCAGCTCTTTTTCCATTTTCGGAAACAGGTAATAATCACTCGTAGCCAGGTCTGGACTGTAGGGTGGGTGATTCACAATTTCAAAGCCCACCTTATGCAGGGCAGCTAACGCAACGCGGCTCTTGTGGACGGGCGCGTTGTCGTGCAAAAGCAGAACACCTTTTGTCAATTTTCCCCGTCTTTTCTCTTTAATGGCTTCTTTTAGTCGCTCTAATATTGAAGCGTAATATTCTCCGGTTATAGAAACACCTTTATCTTTATAATCAATCAACAATATTCCTTCCGAGTCCCAAAATACCGTTGCCATGAGTTTCCCAGCTGATTGTGACACTTTAAATTTCTTGGGAGGTGCTGTGCCCTTTTTATGCCACTGCATGGAGTCTTGTTTGGACTCAGGTTCATAATAATGAACCCAAGTTTCGTCTCCAGTAACAATTCCACTCAATACACCATCCTTGTCTTCATTACAGAGGTCCAAAAATGCACGCGAACACTCTACGCGCTGTTGTTTTTGCGGCGGCGTGAGCATTCTCGGCACCCTTCTTGCGCTGACCTTAGACATGCCGAGATGATCGTGTAGGATTTTAAAAATTGTTGTATCGGATACTCCAACCATTTCTGCGAGTTTTTTCTTCTTTAGTCGAGCATCTTCGAGTACAATTTGTTCAATTTTTTGGATAAGTGCTGGCGTGGTCAGCTCAATGCTCCTGCCCAGCCTCGGGTCGTCTTCAAGGGATTCCCTTCCTTGTTTAAATAAACTATGCCACTTGTACACCATGGTTTTTCCTGGACAAGAGTCGCCGTAAACCAATGACATCTCATTCATTATGGTCGCGACTGATTTTCCTTGCCTCGTAAGGAACTTTATAACGGCACGATATTCGACTTTTTCCATATTTCACTTTTCACTCCTGATTATGTTACTTGGTTGACGATAGCTCAAAGACTAACTGTCTAATAACAATGAAACTTCGTATTTATACTAATCATGAGTCGCTGCACAGGCCACGCCCCCAATGCGCCCACTCATCCCTCTACAACCCGCTCATTCCGCGAATATAAAAACGCTCCCTCGTATTTTCACAGTTCACATTTTAATAATAATAGTAACAATAAAAAATTATTGTCAATTACAGAAAATAGTGCGTAGTGACAGTGAAAAAGCAGAGCATAGTGACTTTGTGTATAACGCGTTAACAAAACCGTTGAACTAAATGAACTGAGATGTTCCACTGGGGACTTCTTGGACGAGCACCTAGTTTTTTAAGACTATAGAGCAAAATTGTAGGTTAGTCTATAGCGACTAGTAACAATTTATTTAAATTAAAAAAAAAATTACAGAAAATAAATACAATTACAAATATGAAAGAAGATATCAGAAGATACGCAGTGCATGTTAGGAAAAAGAGAAATGCACAAGACCTTAATATTCACCATCAAATAAACAAATGAAAAACTAATTATTAGAAACAGAGAAATATACGTCAGTTTTATAGATTTAGAAAAAAACGTTTAATAGAATTCGACGTAAAGATACGATATATGGACGATGTTATAGAAAAGGGCAGCAAATAGAAACGCAATGAAAGTACATAATAAAAGACATGTACAAAGAAAATGCGAACATAGTAATGACAAATAACGGAAAATCTAGGGAATTCGAAACAAAGCAAGGTGTCAAACAAGGATGTGTATTCGACCCACTGTTCTGAACGACACTGTACGAGGCAATAAAGAAATTAGCCACTTGAGCTGGTACGTAGACTTCCGGTCGAGGTCCATACTATCTGCTTCTGGGCTTCCGGGTTGGAACCGCGTCACTTGTATAACTGCCGACGTTTCAGTGCGACAGACAGTAGCAGTGCGACAGACAGTAGCAGTAGTTGAGCCCTGAAGATATCCTACATGAGGGGGTACGAAGCGTCGGCAGTTATACCAGTGACGCGGTTCCAGCCCGGAAGCTCAGAAGCAGATAGTCACTTAAGGTTAATAAAACCCCTTTCCACAATAATTTTCGTACTCTGTATACGCATTTCACCACCTAAACTGCCGTCATCAGCACATAATTAATCACGGTGCACCTGAATCCACGGCAAAACCCGCACAGAAACAAGTCCGTATCGTACTTTCACCGTCAAATGGCAAACACACACTTATAATAAAGAAAGCCAAGAATAAGATGAAGAAATTAACACAAGGACACTGACAAATGAGACAAACGTAGCCGATGAAACTTATTTTCTCAAATGACAAAACTCTGTTCGGGTAGTGGATTCGGAGGTTAATTTACAATACAATCTTACACTGCTAGAGGTAGAATTAAAGAAGATGAACATGAAAATTAAAATGGGGAAACAAAATCAATGATAATATCAAACACGAAAAAAGAACATGAAATAAATTTGGACGGGAAACAAACTGAACAAGTAAAGCATTTCAAATATTTGGAAGAAATTGTTGAAGAAAACGAGAAATTGGACACGAAAATCAATGAGAGAATGGGAAGGGCGGGATATATGTAGAATATGATGGGACAATACTCTGAAAAAGGTACGAACAGAAGTTGTGAAACAAGTGGTCAGACCAACACTCTTATAGAGTAGGGTGTCATGGACGCCAACTGAAGGATAAAAAAATCTGTAATTAATGCAATGGAAATAAATATCTGACAAGAATAGAAATCAAAAGCAGGAGGGACAATATAAGGAATGAAATACACTTAATCAGTCTTGCAGCGAAAAAAATCGTAGACAACTTAAGCAGTTTGGGTATGTGTGTCGAGTGTATCGAGGAATAACTTGCAGAAGAGTATTTGAAACTTCTTGGGGGGGGGGGGGAGGGGGATAAGTGAGGAAAACTAAGAACAGCGTCAATTGATGGGATTAGAGAAGAAGCATGGAAAAATGGAATGACAAATATTAAGTTCTGTTTTAAACTCGGTAAATCGTTTACTGAAACGTTTAATTTGATGAAGCAAGTGTACGTGTTTATCACGTACGAGTGCATATGAGTGGTATAAAGGATGTAAAGAAGATTGTACGGACATAAATGATGACATCCTGGTGCAAAAAAATCTGTAGTTGCGGAAGGTAACATCGAACGTCCGAAATCCTCATTGCGATACGTGGGAATGGGATTAAATATTTCCAAAGATTCAATTCATCGAATTTTGACACAGCATTTGGGACTGAGAAAGATTTGTGCAAGATTTGCACAACACAAGCTAACTGAATTTAACATTGTACAGACTTCATCAATGACTCAAAAAAGGACGAAAACTTCAGGTATTCTGTTGTAACTGGCGATGAGACGTGGTGTTTTCAATATGATCCAGAGACCAAGAGTCAAAGCCCTGAATGGAAGCATCGAAGCGAAGAAAGACCGAAAAAAAACCGTTTGAAGAAGTTAAATGTGAAGGCGATGTTGATTTGCTTTTATGATTCGAAAGGCATAGTGCACAAAGAGTTTGTACTAACTAGTCAAACAATCAGTGCTGTATATTATCTTGGTGCTTCTTCAATATCTTGAAAATGGTAGCTGTCCTTTGTTACATGATAATGCACCATCTTATCGCTCGAAGCTTATCATTTATCACTTATCTTACTACAAATAGCATTTTAACCATCAACCATTCACCGTATTTACCCCCTGTGATTTCTATGTATTCTCCAAACTACATTTGCTGATAAAAGAACGGCGTTATGCCGACGTTGAAACCATTAAAAAGGCGTCAGCAGCGATCTTAAAGGACGAGTCTTAAAGATTAACTTAAAAATTCATTCAGCATGTTAATTGACCGTGCAAAACGTTGTATTGAAACCGAAGGCGACTGCTTTGAATAAGATAAAATAATTTTACCAAAATAATAAGCTCTTGTTTTTATTTTAAAAAAGTTCCGTTTTCTCTGAGACAGACTGTGTACATATATCTACTTACCTATAATAGGTGTCACTCTTGCGTTTTAAATAGAGCAATTCTCTTAAGAAATATAGAAATTATTATTACTTGGAAAATATAAATAAACATACACATACATATGTATGTATGTATATCCGAAAAATATAACCATATTTACAACAAATTATATTTGGAATTGTTTCAGATTAAAACAATTTGCAACATATTTATTAGTACTTCTTTTGTACACGTCTAGGTCTGGAATTTCTCACCTCCCCCGCTAGCCGGTATCGCCATCGTCGGCGGAAATGTACAAGGTTTTTATCAGAACAAAAAAAATGCAACCAGTATCAAATGAGGAGGTCATCGCTGAAACTGAAGCAAATTGTTTTATAAACATGGTATTGCAAAAATTGGCTAAGCGTGGCCACCTCACCCTAAAAGGTGAATTAAAAAAAATTTTGCAAAAAAACATTGTTACCAGTTGTAAAGCAAATTATATTTGGAATTGTTTCAGATTAAAACAATTTGCAACATATTTATTAGTACTTCTTTTGCACTTGGCCACCTAATTACACTTCGCGTATCGTTAACATTTCAATTGCAAAATGTATCTGACTCGCTGTAATGTGGTTTCGCTGTCAAATTGAAATGTTCGAGTATAACTGCGACTTTGTTCCCACAATGATGTTAATTTAAAAGAAAAAACTGATTAGTTTACTTATTCAATGTTGCTTATATTCTGTAACTTTATTGTAAGACGTTTATAAAATGAAAAATTATTAATCATTTACTATAAATAAATATGACATAAGGTGCTTATAATTTAAAAAAGTATTGTTTTATTTTGTGTGCTATTGCCTGATGTTCAATTAAGAATGTTCGTGTAATACTAAAAATCTGCAGCTTTCCTAAAGGTAAATACAGTAACCTTTTTTCCAAATCTGCTATCTATAACGCGAGTAGTTTTTGTTTCAAAAATTGAGTTGATAATGTGAGACAATGTAACTGCTAAAAAAATTGTGAACGCGTTTTTTTGTAGCCATTGGTAATACTTGCAACCAGTAATGTATTTACCAACTCAATTTATGAGAAACAATTTTAAAAATATGTTTAGATACTTACGTATTTACATATTTGCGGTATCTCGTCCTAACAAATCTGGGCAGCCAGTGCTCTATTTTTTAATAGTAATAACTTTATTGTGAATTTGTAAACTACATTGATTCACGATAGGAAAATGTTAAAAGAAAAGAAATAGAAAAGATATCTACAGTTGGAAAAGTTTGAATTAAACTTTGAAAAATATAAAAAGAACTAAATCATTCGAACTCCTATTCTCATTCTAAAAATTCTCTTAACCCATTAAAAACCAAGGCAATTAAAAATGAAAACTTGTTTAATTCATTTATTTAATTTAGTTAAAATATACATAAGGAACATAAAAAAAGCAAAAAATTATAAAAAAAAATTCAGGAACTGTGGTTTTGGGAGCTGCACCCAAACAGGTACAATGGCTTAATTTGTTTGCTTATTTTTTAGTGTGATATATTTCAAAACACTCCCTTTCTAGACAAAGTGCAACGTCACATTGTTCACACATTCATCTAATTCTACTATGGCATTCGCAGCATCGTAAAGGGTTTTTTATTCTCTTGGGGAAGTGGTTTCCAGCAGTAGCTACACTAAGTGCCAGCGAGCGATTCGAAGTTGGCAGTGTCTACGTATAATTTCGAAGATAGTAGCGAACAATATGACGCTGAAACTCTAACAGGTCTATATGGGACTCATCATTGAGATGTCATTGAAACGTTGAGAGGCCGATTCTTTCGAGAACTTCTGTCCAACACCGCGGAGAGCACGAGAATCTAATAATCACATAAAGAGTGTTTCAAATTTCGCGGTTTTTTTGAAGAATAAATAAAACACATAATTTTCATTCACTTTCAAAAACCTTTTTTAGTAATTGAAGTATTAGTTATGACATTTATATGCGAAAAATAATATCTGCCAAATGGCCTTCTCTTGCATCTCCACAGACGTCTACTCCTTTGTTAAAATTTTCAATGACATTTTGACAAAATTGAGGCTCTATCTCACCAATGGCACGAATAATTTCATCTTTCAAAGCAGGAATTGATTGTGGATTATTTTTATAAACCTGACTTTTCACATAACCCCAAAGAAAATAGTCTAACGGTGTCAAATCACATGATCTTGGTGGCCAATTAACATTACCGTTTCCTGAGATTACACGTCCAGGAAAATTTTTTCTCAATAAATCAATTGATTCGTGCGTAAAGTGAGGTATAGCGCCATCCTGTTGAAACCACATATCCTCTGGATCAATATTCATTAATTCAGGCCACAAAAATTCGGTTATCATTCGACGATATCGATCACCATCGACAGTTACAGCTTCACCAGCAGCATTTTCAAAGAAGTAAGGTCCAATTACACCACCTGGTCATAATGCACACCAAACAGTAACTTGTTTAGAATGCATAGGTTTCTCATGAATAATTCGTGGATTTTCCTTACCCCAGATACGGCAATTTTGTTTATTAACATAGCCACCAAGGTCAAAATATGCCTCATCGGAAAACATTATTTTTTGAGCGAAATCAGCTGGTTGTTTATTGATGAAATTGACAAATGAACGACGTTTTAAATGATATAATGGCTTCAGTTCCTATGTTATTTAAACCTTATATGCCTTTAGAGCTAAATCCTTGTGTAAAATACACCATGTTGTTGATACACTAAGTGCAAGTTGTTGTGAACGTCGTCTAATGGACATTTCAGGATCTTCAGCAACACTTTCACGAACTAAACCAATATTTTCTTGTAAATGACCACTACAACTGTATTTTTCACTTTTTTGATCTTCCACGGAACCAGACCCCTGAAATTTTTTAATAATTCGACCAATAGTGCTTCAGATGGACGATTATGTAAACCATAAAATGCACGTAATTTTCTAAAAACTCTTTTCACAGAACGCTGATTTTCGTAAAATAATTCAACAATTTGAACGCGTTGTTGTACCGTATACGAAGCCATTTTTATTAATGTTATACGTCACACTTTTTAAGTGTCCACATACACATATATATATTATTTATTCTTGAAAAAACCGCGCAATTCGAAACAACCTTAAATATATATGTATATGTTCGAATGAAGGTTCTCGCGGTTGTAAGTATGAGTATTATTAGATTCTCGGGCCCTCTACGGTATTGGACAGATGTTAGAAACTGAATTTCAGGTTGTCATGTTGTCATGTCAAAATTTCATTGAAAATTTTAAGAAAAGAGTGGACGTATGTGTAACTACAAGAGGAGACCGTTTGGCAGATATTATTTTGCGCATATAAATGTCATAACTGATACTTCAATTACCAATAAAAAGTTTTTGAAAGTGAATACAGATTATGTGATTTATTCTTTATAAAATCCGCGAAATTTGAAGCAGCCTTTATATAATGATTATTTATTTAAAAATATAGATGTAACATGTTGTGCATACCTCGAAGGATTTTTTCAATAAAAAAAAATAAAATTCAAACCGAGATGTTGGGGAGAAATAATGCGCCTTGTACATGAACTGCTATATTTATTTTAGCTACAAACTCGATAGAATACAACTTCATAAATTCTCGTGTTTCTTGCAAAACATCAGCGAATTCTTTGCTTCAACAGCCGACCAATAAAGAAATGATTCCATGCTCAATGGTAATAAACCCCAACTCGAATATAAATCGGACGGACGTTTTTATCAGGTCGGGTCCGTCGCGTCACTATCTGTTACTTAACGTAATCGCACAAGCAGTGGAACAAATTAAAGACACTGTCCGGTATCATTTTTTTTTCCAGCACATCCATATGTGTGTACTATGTGTTAGACTCCGTGTGCGTGGATCGGGTAATTTAATTTTCGTGTAAATGGCAGTTGGTATGCCGCGCGCGGGTCCGATTAATCAGCTTTATGGGTCTATTAATGGAAGGTGTTACTGTTCTTGGTCTCTGTGCTGCTACTGCTGTGCGTGACACTATTGCAAATACTTCGATGCATGCAGAGCACGTCTCAAACATCACTTAGTTATGATGTGTTAAATTCTGTTGTATCGTCGCAGCGTTGATAAGGAAGGTTTCCACTTAACCGACGCCACGGTGTGAGAAAATATTTTATCTGATTGTGGCTGTAGTATTGGTGTGCCTTATTGTATCAATGTTACTGATTATATTTCTTGCAGGTGCAGCAGTTCGTACTCTTGTCTGATCTTACATGGTTCCTGTTTTTCTATCAACAATCATTTGTATGCAGTATACATTAGTAGTGCTTGATTTATTAGTTTTAGATAAAATACCTAATAATAGTGTTATGAACACTTTGTTCTAACAAATACTTCAATTTTGGAATAGAAAATTAAGAGAGAAGAAAAATCTAATACAAGCTGATACAAAAAAATTTTCTCGACGGAATTAATATACAGAAGTTATAAAAAAAGCAAGGCACAGCTTTAAGCAATATCTAAAACAAGATGTCTACTTCAAATTAAAAAAAAATTAACAGCATATTCCAAAAAACTAAGAAAATACAATACAAGGAATCAAATGAATGAAAACGGCAAAACCTAGCGAAAAATTTCACGAAACCAAATTGGCAACTTCGATTTGAAGAAAAGGTTAATGACATGAGAAAAGACACGATAAACTAAAGACAATAAATCAATTATTTCCTTATTTCTTTTATCATTATACGAACTGTTTTTTACTTATATGAATTTTGCTTCTAACAGGTGGGGCAATAAGTATCACCCTATTGGAAAGTGCTGACATGTGTATACCAGTTTGGTTTTGACATTCATGAAATAGAAATTTATAGTGAATAACAGTGAATCAATGTACGCTTCAAGAACCCGCTATAATTGTGACAATGTTTGGGCGCAATAATTCGTCAGTGGTGTTAACACAACGCGAATTTCGGTGAAAATATTCCAATCGTGCCGCGCACACAGTGCAAACAATTTGAACAGAGCGGCATAACAAGGGACAAGCGAAATACTGGAAGGCCCCGAACCGTTTGTCCGGCTGAAAACATGAAAATGTGATAGACGAGCCCGAAACATCTACAAGAAAACGTGCTCAAAAATTGCACATTTCACACTGGACATAAAAATGTTGCCATAAAAAATTCAGGTGGTCCAACAGTTGTTACCAAACGAATGTGGTGCCAGTTTAGAATACAACCGTAAGATTTTGGATCTTAACGAGGAAGTGGTTAATTTTCATCAAAATTGATCATGGGCAACGAGGCTTATTTTTATCTCACCGGCAATGTCAATAAGCGAAATTCTCAGTTCTAGGGGACGAAAAATCCACGCATAATTCACGAAGCACTATTACACCCTCTCAAAGTTACTGTGTGGTGTGAACTTATGTCAGAAAAGGTGGACCTTAGTCGACGGCAACGTTATTCCGGTGTGCGGCAACAGCTATAGAGCCATGCTGACTGAATTTTTCTTACCGAAAGTTGATGGTCTGTATTTGTAGAACATGTGGTCTAACAGAACTGGGCCACTGCACGCAACACAATGCGTATTTCGAAGGATGCCTTTCCAGCGCTTGTAATCTCGCGTTGTTGTAGTTTGGCTTGGCCAGCCAGATCTCCCAATTTGACAGCCCTATACTTTTTCCTGTGGGGCTATTTGAAGTCGTTGGTGTACGCGAACAAGCCCCGCACCTTGGAGGTGTTAAAGAACAACATTCGAGCCGAAATTAACAACGTGACACCACAAATGCTGCGCGCAGTTATGCAAAATGTAATCAAAAGAGACCGAATTTGCACGAACGCAGCAGCCGCCATTTATAGGATATAATTTTCATACAATTATTGAAACAAACTTTATAAGTGCGAATAAACGTAATCAGTTAAAAGCCCAATGAGTTTTCATTTTAAACAAAAGTTATAGCGACAGAAAATCAGGTGATGCTTTTTGCCCTACCTAGTATTACGTATAATACAAACGCACGTATTTTCCTAAAATCCACACGCTTCAGTATTGGAATGCTCGTCTAAGGATTTAAACGCTGCGACACCCATTTATAAGATCTTGTATTGAGAGAATTCTCCCTAACTTTCCGAGTTATTGGCTAGTTCCAGCCTTAAAAGAAGCCAAAAGCAATTTTCATGTAGGAATTGCGAGTCTCTAATCTCTATATTAGTATGTTGGGGGGCTGGATAACTAGTTAGCAATTAATTGACGACGCTTAGATCATCTGTACATATGAAAATAATACATAATCTTTCTGATCATGAGGTCATAACCTGGTGCCTTCCTAGGTTTATTTCTCCTAGGCTTATTTTGACGTTTCTTTTGATTCTTGCAATGTCTTGCAGGTCAATGAGGAGTAATTTCGCAATTTTAAGGAGAGTAAACATAAATGCAGTTCCCCACTCCTTAATTTATAATCGTTAGTAAACCGTCATAAAACGGGACTTCCCTATATTATCTCCCCAATGAAAAAAGCTCCAAAAAACAAAAACGTTCAAGCATAGAACATCGTAAATATATATGCGAAATGAATTAGTTTAAATAAGAAAAAGAAATACACCGCGACTCTAATTGCAATTGCAATATATTATTTAAAGTTATTCGAAAACCGTCACTTATTTCATTCTATAAACGCGTCGAATAGCCATAAATCTTGACGAATAACAAACAGTCACGTCCACATACAAACAGATACACGTATACATGGGTAAGTATACAGGATAATTACGGAATTGTATGTGATGTTATAATAATCATAATAATAACGAAAACGAAAATGATTCTCACACAGGTGCTTATGCCTGTGGGAAGATTAAGGTATGTGTGTATGTCTGTCCAATAAGAAAACGGACGTAATTACGTACAAGAACGTCGCATATTCGCAGTATTCTTGTATGTTGTTATAATTTAATTAGAAACGATACAAAACGATGTTGATAAAAGAAATACGATTATCCTTGGAGGAAAGCCTTTAGTACAACTAAAAGGGATATATTTATTTTCCTTATTTTTTGTATTTTAATAATGTAATTATTTTTATTTTAATTGTACATTTTATATGCTAGAATGCTTTGATTTAGATTACGTTTCAAGCTATAAGTACTCGTTAATGTTACTTATATGCACTAGCGGCCTTCTTTAAGTATTGCAGTTTTATACAAGCCCAAACAAAAAAGAGAAAACGTGTAGAAGTGCAGTAGTATACAAAATAGATAACAGGAATGTGAATTAAAGCAATTAAACGAGCGTAAACAAAACTATAGGGTCTTCCAATAAGAGGTTTCATTTTGATATGTAAAAGCAACGAGTATTTTTAAGCTAAATCATCGGATGATTATTTAATTGTAAAGAGAAGGGTACTCCATTAATAATGGAAAATAATATCAACCAAATGGTCGCGGCGGCCAAGAGAATATAGTCCTGAAAACGTAGCCGTGGCCTACGTGAAAGATAAGGTCTATGCCAATGGCCCACTATCGATTCAAGACGTCAAAGATGGAATTCGTGAAGTTATCGAGGACAATCAGCCGCAAATGTGCGAATTGGTGATGGAATGTTTCATGAAAAGAATATACTCCTGATTCTTTTCATGAAACATTCCATCACCAATTCGCACATTTGCGGCTGTTTGTCCTCGATAATTTCACGAATTCCATCTTTGACGTTTTGAATCGATTGTGGGCCATTGGCACAGACTTAATCTTTCACGTAGCCCCAAAGAAAAAAGTCTAAAGGTGTTAAATCACAAGATCTCGGTGGCCAATTGTGACCGCCTCTTCGAGAAATCACACGGTCAGGAAACTTTTCACCTAAAAGAGCGATGATATCTTTAATTGTGTGGCACATAGTGCCGTCATATTGAAAATAAACGTCGTCCACATCAATATCATCCAATGCCGGCCATACAAAATCATTAATCATCTTTCGATAGCGCAATCCATTCACCGTAACAGTTGCTTCAGCCTCATTTTCGAAAAAGTAAGGTCCAATGATCTCGCCAGACCAAAAACCGCACCAAATAGTTACACGTTGAGGATGGAGAGGCTTTTCAACAATAATTATTGGGTGGTCCGAACCCCAAATGCGACAATTTTGTTTGTTAACGTAGCCTTCGAGGTGAAAATGGGCTTCATCATTCAAGATGATATTTCTATGAAATTCCGAATGAGTTTGATGCATTTCAATGACCCAATCAGCAAAGATACGACGTTATTAATGGTAGGTAGGTTCTTGTGTTAACTGAACTTTAAGACCTAAGTCTTTATACAAAATACGGTGTAATGGCGTTTGTGGGATGCCCATTTCCAAAGATCGACGAGAAATGGACAAACCTGGATTTTCTTCAACACTATGGGCTACAACAGCAATACTCTCAGTTGTTCTTAAGCGACGTGCACGAGTTCGATTATTCACAACATTAACTTGTCCAAACAGCTTAAATTTTTCCAATAGCTTCACAATTGCTGACCGAGAAGGTGCTTCGCGACGAACCAAAAATGCTTTAGTTTTACGAACTGTGACCCCGAAGTTTTCACCATCTTTCTAGTGAAATTTAATAACTTCAATACCTTGTTGAAGCGTACATCATTTCATTTTTATTAATGGCGTAGTTTATACTTGACATTTGTCAAGTAGTTACAGGTTAAGTTATGACAACTACTAAAATAGCGGACTATTGAAAATGAAATGTCTTATTGGAACACCTTTTACAATCAGGTTTCGAATTTACGGTATAATGAGCAATGTGTTACATTTGCTCTCCCACACACGCTATTAAACGAATGCAACTGAAACTATGTTCGAAAGAATCATACATATTGCTATATATTCCACAATTACAAAACACAAGGCATAATATTATAAGCAACGTAGCCATGTACATAAAAATGTATAACATATAAGATACGTGGTTAATTGAAAACACATATTTCATGTTTGTATTTACTTAACTGCTCTTGTAAAGTTCCTGAAAGACTATGTTTGTACTTTGTACATAAAAGTGTAAATGTACACTTTTACCTTGATGAAGTTTCAATTTATTTTAGTTTTGAGGATATTTTCTTCATCCCAAGAAGTTTCTCTAATCCAACAGATTGATATCATTATAAAATATAAAGCTACAAAAAAAATATATTGTCATAGGGTATTAAAATTACTTAAAATGATATTGCTGTATGTATTTAAGATCCCCAATTATTTACTCAAATGTCTTTTAGGTGTATAACGATAACTCTGTTCATCATGACATTTTATGTTTGCATTTATTTAAGCAATCTTATAAAGTAATTGCTTTAAAAACTATGTTATCTTTGTACATAAAAGTGTAAATGTACACTTTTACCTTGATGAAGATTGAAAATTAAACAAGGATTTTTGAAACTTTTATAGAATTACATTAGCAACAATAAAGTAATAAAACGCTCAAATAAGATTTCGATGTTTAAATTATCCAAATATTAGCTTCTCAAAAAGAATTACGTCATCCAGCTTTTTCTTTCTTTAGAGATTGCTCTTAATTTTATATATTAACAATATCATCCCTTGTTAAACTTTACTGAAATACCACGCAGATAAATTCCATCATTTACACCATTCTACATTTAATTACAAATCGAAGAAATACGCGTAAAAATAAACGCGGTCTGATACCTCCGAGAATACAAATCGGAATGTATGTAGTTTATGAGATTTGATATCCGCTCCGCTATCCACATAACCATTTGATACAAATGTTTCCTTCAGATTTATAAAATGTGTTTCAAAAGGAAGATATAAATAAAGAGTTAATTGAATAGTAATCGAATTTCTATGAAAATTTTAATGAAATAAAAAGTTTTGTAACGAGAAGTTAAGAATGTACGAGATTTGATGAATTTACAAAATAAACGAATCACACTGGGCAATATTTTTAACACAATTTCGGTTGAGTTCGATTTTGCAGCTACTTTAAAGTTAAATAGGCTGTTGATTTCGAAACTATAGTTAGTTTTCTTCTATCGCGTTAAGTTTCTTCTCTACAGCTTATAATGGGTAATTATAATTATGATGTACTTTTTCCAATAGCGACAATGCGCGAATTGTGCCAAACTTCTAGTTAAGTATTATGTGACATTTTATTATGGAAAGACTCAGTCCGGCACAGCTTCTACAAATTATTCAGCTGAATTACGAAAATCAGGTTTCCACCAGAACTGTGCTTCGTGGGCTTAGAGCAACTTATGGTCTACATAATCAGCCCACCGAACGCAGAATTCGCTATATAAATAGATCTCAACCGTTTGGTTTATTGTATGCCACGACGTATTTTGCGTATTTTACGGATAGATCTTAGTTTAAAAGCATACAAAAGTCGTTCAAGAATTGAGAGTGGTCGACCTTTCGAATTGTCACCGTTTCAGTTTTTGGGCTCTTGAAACTTTGTTCAGCGATGAGGCTCATTTGTGGCTTATGGCTACATCAATAAGCACAACTACCGTATTTGGAGTGACGAACAAACCGAAGAGACTCAAGAGCTGCCATTACATTCAGATAAGAGTCGGTTTGCTGTGGTTTATGGGCAAGTGGAATCATTGGTCCACATTTCTTCAGAAATGAAGGTAACCGCCCGTCATCGCGCCATGATAACGAACTATTTGCTTCCTGAAATTTATATAATCACGGGTAAGAAAAATTGATTCACCATCAACACATTTAAGAAAACTATCAGCTTACTTCTTCAAACGCATTAAAAATTCCTTGGAGTAAAGTAAAGAGGTTACAATCAGAATTCTCAGGTGGCGGATACGAGGGTAGCCGTTTATATTTCGGGAATAGCAAACAATAAAAAAAATTTTATTATCGAAAATAATTTTATTGCTCTTCAAAATATTCTCCTTGAAAATCGATGCACTTTTACATTCGTTTAAACCAATCCGAAAGCATTACTGCCATTGTGAAGGCGGTATCTCCAAAATATGAACTTTGAATGCCTCAACTGCCTCTTCCGGCGTAGAAGATCGTTGACTACAAAGTTTATTCTTCACGTATGGAAACAAAAAGAAATCACAGTGCGCTAGATCAGGGGTGTACTGTTGATGGCTCATCAATTCGATGTATTGCTCGGTCAGTTGCTTGAACCGACCTGTAAGAGCTTGCATTGTCATGGCGGAGAATGATCTTCGTTTTGTTTTCCTTATTTCTTCAAAAACTTTTGGAAAACAAAAGTTTTTGAACCACCTGTGTACCATAGGGAATTGATCGTTCTACAACTGTCTAAAGGTACGGTTGCAACGTGACCAGTTTTTCCTAAAAAACAGGCTGTCGTGCTTCGAGTGCGAAAATTTTTTATTGGTTTCGGCTCATCTTGGAATACCCACACAGTCGACTGCTGTTTACTAACGGGCTCATACGTATAGATTCAAGATTCATCACCTGTGATGACTTTATAAATGTTCGAAGCACCGCCATTGTATTTTTTTGTGCATTACTTGGCACCAATAGACGCGAGTCTTTTTTTAAGCGGTTGTCAAATTATGCGGAACCTAACGTGAACATAGCTTCTTAACGACTAAATGTTCATGCAGGATCTTAGGTACGCTGGTGTTACTAATACGTAGAGATGCCTCGATCCCATGGTATGTCACATGACGGTCTTTTATTATCAATTTAGACACTGCATTAATGTTTTCCGACACAACAACATTTGTGGGACGACTTCACGAAATTCTTCATCCAAAGAACGCCGTCCAAGTTTGAATTCACTATACCAACGATATACTGTAGTTTTTGATGGTGCTTCATCACCATATAAAGAATTCAGCTCGTCGGTGCATTCTTGTTGAGATAATCCACGTCTAAATTTATGAAAAATAATTGCACGAAAATGTTCGCGAGTTAATTCGATTTTGTCACTGACATAAAATTTTCAAGTTACTGTCAACAGTAGAAATAGCGACCGGATATTAAAACTGTAAAGGTAAATATATTGTCAAAAATGACAAACTTCACGACGCAATCATCAGATCGGAGGCAACACTAAGTGTTGCCGGTTCCCGAAATATGAACGACTACCCTCGTAATTCATAAAAGCTTTTTTGATTGTCATTTGGAGTATTGAATTCAATGTCGTTATATTTCGTTAGTTCCGATACTGTTAAGTGACCACGTTTTGTGTAAATAACAATACTAATTAAAAATATAATGTATAACAGTCATTCAAGGAGATAAACAACGAATAAATTTATCGACCTTGGAGGGCTACAGTAGGCACATACATAATAAGGAAAGATCTCGTTTATCTAATAAAATTAAATACTAAATTAATAAATGTAATCTTTACGAAATGATCACTCATTGTTCTTGCATCACCGGTAAATAACGTACAACAATTCGTTACGATAGAGGCACAGACGCCATCACAATAACTATTAATTAGATCAAACCAACGCTATTAATTTGAATAGTGGAACAGGAAATTGTTGTTTAACAATGGCATCATTCCCGATGATTCCATCTCGATTTTAATACCTATAATGTAACTCAACAATGTTCGACCTTGAAGATGGCAAATAGGCAGGGAAGCTACGAACAATATAAATAATTATTGTAATTGCCTTCCTATCTCTTACGCTCCTAACGAGTTCAATAAAAACTAAAATATTAAAATCGCGAATAAATATTCATTGGACGGGCACTTACTGTACGTAATTATGGAAATGATTAATCATTCTTTCGTGCAAGTATAATATATTTTATACACTTATCAGGTAGAAAGAAAAATAATTGTCAATTATTATAACTTTTTAATGAAGCTTTTAAAAAATAGAAAACCACGTCGTCATTCGGTTTTTGCTTAGTAACTTTGAAAGTATAATTTAAGAAAATGGACGTGGTGACATGCCTTCACTTTGCTGAAAAACCGTTCGCTATTTTATGTCAATTCAATTGAAAAACGATGAAATAAATGAGATTATATGCCGCGTTTTTGTTAACGGAAGTGTAAAATTCTCCTTCCAATGAAAAAAAGAAACGGAATATTCGTTCCTGGTTTTAAACGAATGCATTGGAAGCTGTAAAAGGTTTATAAATAATTCAATTAATTGCCTCCGAAGATTATCTGATACCTTAATACAAAATGAAATAAGTATTTGATTGCTTGTGTTTCTTTTCTATAAGAGCTTTTCTGAAAAATGTAAAGCGACACCAAACCGTTACTTAATACAACTTCAACGTACATATTAATCAGTTCATTTTTGTTTTCTTTAAAATTTGTAAAGCAAACGTCTGAAACAGAGATTGCTAACCTTTTTCGTCCCGTAGACAACTTGCTGATTTTTTTCCGTAGACCTTTTGCCTGCAGAATATTGAATTTTTCTAAACCTATTACTGTCAAATGTGTCTCTTACACTCGTTCACAGAAACATGTTATATCTACTTCGAATGTTCTCAAAAACAATCCTGTAAGTACATTTGACGAGCCTGTAACACAGTAGTCGATGGCTTGAAACAGATTTTCCTGTCCATTTACTTGTAAGCCACTGATTCACCAACCGATTCTTCCGTGGGACATTATATTGGTCCGAATAATTATGACATTACGGTTACTTTGATTTACGAAGATGAGGTCCTCCGAAGTCTATTCACAGAGAATAATTTTAATAGGATTTTTGAAGAGTGGACAATTGTAATAAAAACAATTTTCATTCATATCTTTATTTTGCAAGCAAATATTGTATTTGGATTTTTGAAGAAAGAAATCAGAATCTAATGAAATACTGACGCAGTTCAAAATATACACAAGTAATACATAAATAATACTGTTAAATTTGGGGACTGTACTGGCGTTATTGGATGAAGACCCGACCCAAACTCAAAAACAATTGGCAGAAGCGTTAAATGTGACCTAGTAAACGATTGGTGACCGATTACGAGCAATGGGTGGAATGTAAAAGATGGGAAAATGGGTGCTGCATCAATTGAATGACAGGAAAATGGAAAATCGAAAAATCGTCTATGAAATGCTTCTTCAAAGGTATGATCGGAAGTCATTTCTGCATCGAATAATGACGGGTGATGAAAAATGGATTTATTTCGAAAAAAACCATTTTCGTCGCAAGACTGTATTTGGTGGGACGAGAGTGGCGTGGTGTATTACGAACTGTTGAAATCTGGTGAAAGAGTTAATACTGATCACTGCCGACAACAAATTATCAATTTGAACCATGCATTGATAGGAAAACGTCCAGAATGGTCCCGAAGACAGTGTAAAGTGATTTTACAGCACGATAATGCGCCGTCTTCTACAAAACGGTCAAGGTAGCCTTGAGAGCACCTTGCCTCGTTCGACTATCACCTTTTCGCATCAATGGGATACGCGCTTGCAGAGCAGCACTTCGCCAATTTCGAAGATGTCATAAAATGGCTCGATGAATGGTTTTGCTCAAAGGACAAACAGTTTTTTTGGGATGGCATCCATAAATTGCCTGAAAGATGGGCAAGACGTGTAATACTTTGAATAAATAAATTTTCCATTTTCTTGACAATTATGTAGTTTTTTTACGAAAAGTCGGTAATGACTTTCTGGTACACATAGTACATGAATCATTGACATGGTAGGTAAGGTAATGCATTTAACATAATTTTCTCAAATTGTACAGCTACTATCACGTAAAGGTTAACAATTGCGCGATTTTTTTAAGAATAAATAAAATGTAGATGATACACTGCATTTGTCTGGGTATGTGGGCACTTAAAATGTGTGATGTATGACATTTATAAAAATGGTTTCGTACACGGTACAACAACGCGTTCAAATTGTTGAATTATTTTATGAAAATCAGCGTTCTGTGGAAAGAGTTTTTAGAAAATTACGTGAATTTTATGGTTTGCATAATCGTCCTTCTGAAAGCACTATTGGTCGAATTATTAAAAAATTTCAAGAGGCAGGTTCCGTGGAAGATCAAAAAAGTTAAAAATACAGTCGTAGTGGTCGTTCACAAGAAAATTATGGTTTGGTTCTTGAAAGTGTTGCTGAAGATCCTGAAATGTCCATTAGACGACGTTCACAACAACTTGTAGTTAGTGGATCAACCACATGGCGTATTTTACACAAGGATTTAGCTCTGAAGGCATATAAGGTTCAAATAATACAGGAACTGAAGCTATTAGATCATTTAAGACGTCGTTCATTTGTCAATTTCATCAATGAACGACCAGCTGATTTTTCTCAAAAAATAATATTTTCTAATGAGGCATATTTTGAACTTGCTGGCTATGTTAATAAACAAAATTGTCATATCTGGGGTGAGGAAAATCCACGAATTATTCATGCGAAACGTATGCATCCTAAACGAGTTACTGTTTGGTGTGCATTACGGTCAGGTGGTGTAATTGGACCTTACTTCTTTGAAAATGCTGCTGGTAAAGCTGTAACTGTCAATGGTGTTCGATATCGTCGGATGATAACCGAATTTTTGTGACCTGAATTAATGAATATTGATCTAGAGGATATGTGGTTTTAACAGGAAGGCGCTTCACCTCACTTTGCGCACGAATCGATTGATTTATTGAGAGAAAAATTTCCTTGACGTGTAATCCCAAGAAACGGTGTTGTTAATTGGCCACCAAGATCATGTGATTTGACACCGTTAGATAATTTTCTTTGGGGTTATGTAAAAAGTCAGGCTTATAATAACAATCCGCAATCACTTCCTGCTTTGAAAGATGAAATTATTCGTGTCATTGGTGAGATAGAGCCTCAATATGTCAAAATGTCATTGAAAATTTCAACAAACGAGTGAACGTCTGTGGAACTGCAAGAGGAGGCCATTTGGCAGATATTATTTCTCGCATATAACTGTCATAACTAATACTTTAATTACCAATAAAAAGTTTTTGAAAGTGAATGCAAATTATGTGTTTTATTTATTCTTCAAAAAAAAACCGCGAAATTTGAAACACCCTTTATATAAGAAATAAATAAAATCAGAGAAAGGCATTAATCGTATATTACAAATCTACAAAATATGCTGTTTTTGTACTATTATATTATGAATCATAGACAAGCTCCGACTCAATGCTGTGTGAATATGGTGCAAAGACCATCCTACATGAATTCGACAGATATATTTTCGTGTACTTTGTTAACCTTTACGTGACAGTAGCTGTACAAGTTGAGGAAATTATATTTAATGCACTACCTTACCTACCATGTCAATGATTCATAACATAATGGTACAAAACCACCTTCATAATAACACTCGCAATTACGCTGTTATCTGAAACAGCTGAAAGCACAATTTAACTAAGATAAATGAAAATAATAACGATTGTATATTGTAGGGAACACATTTCACAAACATACACAGCTACGCAGTTTAATATTCAAATTCATACGGTATAAATTAAAGAGAAAGATTAAAAGGAAGAAAGACCATTTTATCTGATGATGAATTATTCGGACAGGATGTATAATTTTATTGTGACATTTAGAAGGCTTTACGCCAAGTTGGTATATGTACGGTGATTTCTTTAAAGGCCAACTAGTAGTTTAGCGCGAAATAGCGTTCGACGTGCATAATTCTTATTGATTTTAATTTATTAAAGATAATTGTAGTGGTAGACGCTACTGCGATATATTCATTATTTAACCATTAGACATTTTACATATATTTCACTGACGAAGATTTATGAAAATAATTATTTAAAAACGTTTTATGAAATAAATCTTAAGTATAAATGTATCTCTATACGTTGACAGGATTTTAATTGCTTCATTACATTTATTTACGTGTTCTAAAAGTACAGTAACTTATGATACCTCGACTATAAAATTTTTAAGTAGTTGATTGTTAAAGTCGTTACTTTGAGAAATCCTATTAGAGGAAGGAACTAATACGAGGGTAGCGGCCTACGATCTGATGATTGCATCGTAAAGTTTGTCATTTTTGACAATATATTTACTTTGACAGTTTTATTATCCGGTCGCTACTTCTATTGTTGACAGTAAAGTGAAAATTTTATGTCATCGAAAAAATGGAATTAACTCGCAAACATTTTCATGCAATTTTTCATAACTTTCGGCGTGGATTATCTCAACAAGAATACATCGACTAGCAGAATTCTTTATATGGTGATGAAGCACAATCGAAAACTGCAGTATATCGTTAGTATAGTGAATTCCAACTTGGACGGCGTTCTTTGGACGATGAATTTTATGAAGGTCGGCTCACAAATGTTGTTGTGTCAAAAAATATTAATGCAGTGTCTGAATTGATAATGCAAGATCGTCATGTGACCGTCATGTACCGTGAGATCGAGGTATCTTTAGGTATTAGTTACACAAGCGTGCATAAAATTCTGCATGAACATTTAGCCTCTAAGAAGCTATGTTCACGTTGGTTACCACGTAATTATTTTCGAAGTATTCTCCACGAAAATTAATGCACTTTTGTATGCGCTTGAACCAACTCTGGAAGCAGTTGTCTCACTCATTTGTTGGCATAGTCAAAACTGCGTTTTTGAAGGCGTCGACTGCTATTCCTGACGACCGGAACATTTGACTGCGCAGTCCGTTCTTGATTTTCGGAAGGGTAAAAAAAATCGCTGGGACTTAAGTCCGGACAGTTCGGAGGATGGGCCAACAATTCGACGTTTGGTTGTGTTAAAAAATTAAATGTCTTGCATGTGTGTGCGAACTTGCATTGTCTTGGTGGAAGGTCATTTGTTGTTGAAGATTAGTTTTCTTGGGGCAAACAAATATTTGTATACCAATCTGTAGTAACATTTCTTTGATCTCGTAGAGGAATTTTTGATACATGACCAGCTTTGGAGACGATCTTCTAGAACATACTTCAAGAACGGATGACTTTCGTCGACTGTTCTTCATCTTGGAACTCCTAAACAGGTGACTGGCGTTTATGTTCTTGCTCCTATGAGTAAATTCAAGATTCATCTCCACTGACAATGTTGTAAACGTTAAAGTTCCCGGCGTTGAAGCGATCTAGAGTTTTTTGACACCAACTCACGTTAGCTGCTTTCTGATCACCGGTCAACAGACCGATGAACAGATCAACGGTATCTAACGGGAAACAAATTTTTTTAAACACAGTTCTTCATGCAAAATTTTTTGAATTAAGGTCTTTGAAATCGCAATTGTGCTCCAATCTTGCGATATGTCACATGCCGATCTTCGTAAATGATCTAATTCGACGTTTTCCTGAGTGACTGCCGTTTTTGGTGAATCACCTCTTGGATCGTCGCTAAAACTGATCCGGCCGCGTTTGAATTTTCCATACCAACGAGAAATTGTTGATTCATGTATTACTTCATTGCCGAAAACAGAAACCAACATGACGAGGCATTTTCGTTGAGATAATTGTCTTCGAAAATTATAAAAAAATATTCCGCGAAAATGTTCTCGGTTTAATTCCATTTTCCAACTAACTTGTCAAATTTGACAGTTTGTCGTAGTTACAACACTACACGCATCGCAGTGAAACTTTGGAACCTGAGATTAATTTTCGGTACTGACATTTGATTAGTCGCGCCCCCTATGTCTCACTATGCAAAATTTAAGACATCCCTCGTGACATAGGTAATTTCAGTTATAGACTGTCTACGATCAGAGTTTGTGTTTCGGGGATTCAATTAATTATTTTTGTCACTCATTTTTTTTTTATTTATACCATTGGAAACTTTAAATTAGCCATTTTTAATTTTAATTAAAGGTCATTGAGTTAAACTCATGTATCTCTGAATTACTAATTGGCACTGAAGGTCAGCGTGTTAAAGTCATGTAACTTGAAATAAGCAATTTTAGGTGAAGATCAGTGTGACGTCATGTGATTCTCTTATATCTACATATATTTGGGAATAGTTACTTGTCATCTACACACACACACACACACACACACACACACACATATATATATATATATATATATATATATATATACATATTTAATATATGTTTACTTCTGTTTACTTTGAACAAGTGGCATACCATTAGTTATTTTATGCACATGCTAGAATTGAATTCCGTAACCGCATTAGTTACGATAATAAATCAGGATTCATTATTTGGATTTGGAAATTTTCTTTCCTTTTTCCTGCTATCTCTTGTTACGTCTAGCAGTGAATAATAGAAACACGTCGGACGCATTTTGTTGTTTCGTTGGCTTCAGTGTTGGTGAACGACTTTCAGGGACACAACACCGTGGCACCGTGTAGATCTGATTATACAGCGAACCCCTAACCCCTCTAATTCTACCAAAGATTTTGTACTAGTTTCAGCACCCTGAAGGCCAAGTAGAGGATCGTTTAAGGTAGGAGTACGGGCATTGTTTTTCTCTATTGATTACCATTGATAGCAACGTAAGAATGGATTCACGAAATAAGTTTCTAATTATAAAAAATATATTTCCAAATAAAAGTTCAATACCTTAGGATTTCAGATTTAAACGACTATTAATTGTTGGCAATTTATGACACAATTTACAAAGCAAGGTTATAATTTCATTTTGATCGATACACAATCGTCATACCAATTCATATTTATACAGTTTCAAATCATCCCTTCCTATTATATTTCCCCAGATGAGAATAAAGATACTTGGTACATCTTGCATTTAAATCTATACGAAACGAAGATTAATTAGTACATTTTGTCGCGCATTCCTGCCCGGTAATCTCTACAATACTTTCGAATGGGAAATAGAGAGGGCAATAACTGTTACAGTTTACTTGTTTTTGAGAAACTACTAACAAGATCTACGACCAACTAAGTGTATGATACTTATCTCCCGGTTATATTCAGGTTGCATCGTTGGTACAACGTTGACACGTGACGTACGTAAACACTTGAACAACTCGAAATTACACACACACATACATACACAAATATGTACGTGTATACATAGATGCACACACATATATATATAACCTGCATTAGAAATAACATTTCACTCGTTTTACACGTGGTTGCTGAGGAGAAATAAATGAAAACGAAACAAAAATGAATGCGACTGCATCGAGTTTGTATATGCTAGTATTGTTTTTTTTTAAATTTTGTTGCTGCGTTCAATTTACAATTCCACAAGTAGGAATATATCTTCTTCAAGCTGTAGTACACACAGGATATTGTACGTGAAGTAATTATTCTATTTATAATGAGTCGATTGGTGCAATCTCTAGTGAGTCAATATTTCAGGATATTTTTAGGTTAAAATCTAAGCTTTTTTACTGTTATAGTGTAGTTTTATGCTGCGAAATAAGACAATGGGAAATTTTAAATTTTATCGATTTGAAGATTTTGAATAATTTCACTTAAAAATATAAAAACACGTCAACTTATTAGGTGCGCAACTATGTTCTCGCTGTTTTTTTGATGAAAATGCAACTTTATTGTGAAAAAATGTTTACAAATGAATCATTCAAAATATTACCCATCGCTATCGACAACTTTTCCCATCTTTCTGGCACTGCTCGAATACCGTCACGGTAGAAGTGTTCGTCTTTTGAGGCTATCCACGAATGAAGCCATTTTGAGATGTCTTCATATGAGCGGAACTGCTGATTAGCCAGACTATGTGCCATCGAACGGAACAAGTAGTAATCGGACGGCGCAATGTCTAGGGAATACAGCGGATGGGGTAGGACCTCCCATTTGAGCGTTTCTAAGTAGGTTTTAACGGGTTTGGCAACGTGAGGCCGAGCGTTGTCATGCTTTAGAATCACTTTTTCGTGCCTCTGCTCGTATCGTGGCCGCTTTTCGCGCAGTGCTCGGCTCAATCGCATCAATTGAGTTCGATACCGTTCCCCAGTGATGGTTTCGTTCGGTTTCAACAGCTCATAATAATTAACACCGCCATGATCTCACCAGATACACAGTAAAACCTTCGCAGCGTGAATATTCGGCAGAACTGACGACGTAGAAGCATGATCGGGCAGTCCCCATGATTTTGTTCTCTTTGAGTTGGTGTAATGAATCCATTTTTCATCACCCGTAACGATGCGATGAAGAAAACCCTTCCTTTTTTGCCGCTGGAGCAGTTGTTCATAGGCGAAAGAACGACGCTCAACGTCTCTTGGCTTCAAATCATAAGGAACCCAAGTTCCTTGTTTTTGAATCATTCCCAACGCATGCAATCGCTGGGAAATGGCTTGGTGGGTAACTCCTAATGCTGAAGCAAGCTCTTTTTGCGTTTGGCACGGATCCTCATCGAGCAGTGCCTCCAATTCAGTGTCTTCGAAGGTTTTTGGTCTTCCTTCACGCGAACGGTCGGCAACATCGAAATCACCATCTTTGAAGCGACGGAACCAATCACGGCACGTTATTTCACTTAGAGCAGCATCTCCGTAAACTTTTTGGAGTTCTCGATGCGCTTCAGCTGCCGTTTTCTTCGAATGAAAGAAGAAAAGCAACACTTCCCGCAAATGACGATTACTTGGCACAAAATCAGACATTTTCATACAACCAAAAGTATATGATGCAAAAACAAAATCACTAATGTGTCTTTTGTGCCACGGTAGCGAAAAAAGCGCACGAACTTATGGACTTACTCGATATTATAGGAAGCTATGGAAATAGCTTATTAACCGGTCGAAACCCATAGATTATTTTATATTCATCCAATCTCCTCCTTCCTTGCATTTAACTGATTATTAAGTTATTTTAAGAAATATTTTCGTTAGTCTACTATTTGGTAACATTTCTACATGCCCTAGCCGTCTTGTCTTCTTTATCTTTCATCATTTACCATTTTTTCTTCCAACATCTTTTCCGTATCTTTAATTTGGTACTTTACTTTCTTGATCGCGTTATAAATTCTATCGGTGGATAGTCCGGTTCTTGGTATCCCAACGTTTCGATAAACTATTCTTCACCTTCTTGAAATATTTAGTAGTAATAATTATTAAAACCTATTAAATTTTTAAGGAAGATGAGGAAGAATTTATCGAAACTTTGGGATATCAAGAAACATCCTAAAAACTATCCATTCACTCGGCACAATGAAAATACTATATGCTCGTATGGTAGTACAATAATAATATTATTTAACACCATTAGATTGGAATGATTTCATTGTCTGTGGTGAGTAAAATATCGGGTTGTTACATATGAAATGTCCGATTTTGTATGGAATAAAAAAAGTCTAAATTTAAAAAAATATAAATATTTATTCTGCGAAATAGTCTCCATTTACATCAATAGTTTGTTGCCAACGGCCTGGAAGCTGAAAAATTCCCTTTGAAAAGAAATCCAGGTTTTGACGGCTCACAAATTGCTCAAACACTGCTATTACAGACTCCCGGTCAGGGAAGTCCCTATTTTTTAAGTGATTGTCTAAACTTCGGAAAAAATGAAAATCAGTTGGCGAAAGGTCAGGTGAATAAGGTGGGTGAGAGAGAATTTCGTAACCAAATTCCGAAAGTTTTTGGATTGTCTGTCGTGCAACATGAGGTCTTGCATTATCATGAAGAAATATGGGTCCATGTCTATTGACTAGTGAGGGCTGCAAGCGGCTCAATTTTCCTTGCATAGTTTCCTGTTCGGCACAATAGGACGCTGCCGTGATGGTTTCACCAGGTTCCAAAAATGAATAGTGAATAATACTCTTACTGGTCCACCATACAGTCACCATAATCTTTCGCGGGTGAAGTGATGCTCGTGCATGCTGTCTTGGTGCTTCACCTCGATCTAACCATTGTCCTGACCGTCTCCGATTATCATAAAGTATCCACTTGTCGTCACACGTTACCACTCGATGAAGAAACGGTTAAACTTTCTGTCGATTAGCCAAAGAGGTAGCCACCTCTAATCGACGGAGCTTATTGGCTTCCGTTAATTGGTGCGGCACCCATCGATCAAGTTTCTTCACTTTGCCAATCGAAGAAAGGTGACGACTAATGGTGGCAATGGACACTTGAAATGTTTCTGCAAGGCTACGCACTGTTGTCGACGGATTACTTTCAACTTCTACACGCAGCTCGTCGTCATTAACGGTGCTACGCGCATATCCGCGAGGCTCATTTTCCAAATCAAAATTTCCCTCGCTGAATTTTTTAAACCATCGCCGTAATGTGCGTTCATTACACGTGGTTTCACCGAACGTCTGATTAATTTCTCGCGTTGCTGCAGCTGCATTTAATCCCTTTTTAAATTGAAAGAGGCAAATTGCCCGAATATCTCTTGCCGACAGCATTTCTATAGGAGAGACAAGGGCAGGTGTATTAATCTTTCCAAGAAATGGAACAGGTACACACTTCAAAATAAATACCCTTTTCTACAAATACAATAATAATTTTCACCAAAATCATACACGTCTTCACACAGATTCGATTCACTTCAGACTGAAGGAAAAAACGGACATTACATTTGTAACAACCTGATAGCTAAGAAAGATATTTTTCAATATTTTACTGTAAATTATAAGAATTGCTAAAACGCAATCACTAACGTACCTCTTAAAAGTTATTCTAAGGCAAAGGAGAGAGAAAAAGAAACTGGAACTAGATATTATCGTCTTATTTTATGATCAAATGGAGTATAGATTTGCTTTAAAACAAAAACGTTTAAGATATTTTATAAAAAAAAGCGTTTCTTATTCCAATTCATTTAGATATTATTACAGAATTTGAGGAAAAGTTTCCATAAAAAAACATTAAGAATAATTCCTTTTTCGGTGTACGAAAAATACCTACTTCCTTTTGCTACATCTCAGTTCATGTACATAAATGTTTTACATGCGTTTAAGAATCTAAAAAAAAATTAACAAAACGTTCAGTAATCTATCAATTTCACATTATGACATTGAACACATCAAAGGCAAACCGTGTTGTAATTCGTATACTTACTGCAACTCTTAATAGTAAAAAAAAACCTTTAAACAAATGACTTGAAATCGAGATTCAGTATGATAAATGTGTTTTGTATTTGCTGACTGCTTGTATAGAAATTAAACAATTTATAGTGATTTCAAACGTAAACATTAGGAATTCGAAACAGGCATTGTCGAAAACATATAGTCAGAGCATATAAATTAGTTTTTTTTAGAAATTTTTGACAAGCACGCTGCATTCTGTTCCCACAAGAGAGCTGTCTTGTATTAGTAAATTATTGTTCGCTATTTTATCTATACAGGGTGTTGTCACTAAAAGAATACGAAGAAATATTTCATTTATTTGTATTAATTGAAATAATATTAAATTGTAATTATAAGTTATTAAATTTGGAGTAAATTTTCTTTCTCGTTCACGAATTGTTTTCGTGTTAAGTCTAAGCAAATAATTTGCACAGAAACAGAAAGTCCGTACCAGACTTACACCGTCGGAAACCAAACACACACATAATCTAATAACTAAACAATTATTTTAAGGTACCTGCTTGCATATGTGGACATTTTCGTCGGTCGCATATTACTTTTCCATGAACTAAAACAGAGCTGAATAAGGGATGGAGCCTCTGTCAGCGTTCAACACACGGTTTCTGTTTTTTGAAATATATATGCTTCCATAGATATCTAATTCACGTTAATTGTGCATATTGTTAACCAAATATAAATAATTTGCGGCTGCGTTGTGATTATTCTCTAGCATGTCGTTTGCTAAACTAAATTTCTTAGGTCGATTAAATTTGATGTGCGCCATATGTTCTTTCTGTCGGGTTTCTATCGATCGTTTTGTTTGACCTATGTATTGTTTATTGCAATCTAGATATTTAATTTCGTAAATCCCGGATTTCTTATTGACCTCGACTTTGTTTTCCTCATTTCCCAAGAGGGATTTCATTGAGTTAGTGGACCGAAATGTTACTTGAAAACCGCGCTCTTTATAAACACTATTTAACTTTTTCATAAAAGGGTGAAATGTTAAAATGGGTGATTGCTTTGAAGTGACAGACATGTGGTATTTAGGATTGTCTTTTTTATGCTAGTCTTCCTAGTTAATCCATTGACAATTTCCGAATCAAAATCATTGTATCTCGCAATGTTGTTAATAAAATTCAACTCCCTTTCGTATCTCGCTTTTGTAATCCGCTATAAATGAAGAAAGACAATTGCCAATTGCTATTCCTTGTTTCTGTTCATAAAACTTACCATCGAATTGGAAACTATTTTCGGACATACATAGGATCGTCATTACTACGAATTTATTTATTTTTCTTCTTCAATCTTATTTTTATAATTTTTTCTAAATATTTTAAAGTTTCTAGAATAGGTACCGAGGGAAACAATGACGTTACGTCGAATGACACTAAAATTTTCCCGTTTTCTAGTTTACAATCTTTAATTCTTTGAATAAATTCTATTGAATTATCAACTGATAGGCTTTTAAGTTTTTCGGGGCAAATTTTTGTACTCATTCCCTAACCACTTTGAAATTAAGCAAGTGGGAGAGTTAATCCCTGAAACAATTGGCCTCATCGAGTTACCTGGATTATATTTTAGGCAAACAATACAATCTAGAGATCAACGGATTACTCACACTTAATCTTTACCTTTTATTAGGAGTTCTTAACATTTTTTAAGGTGTTTTTAGTGTCCCTAATCATTTTTGTTTATGGACTTTTCTTCGATTCAACATATGGACCTTTTGAAATCAAGTTTCTCACCTTTTATTAGGATTGCATTTTTAACGTGATTTTAGTGTCCCTAATCATTTTTGGATTTTTTCTACGATTCGACATATGGACCTCTTAAGTTTCTCTCTCTTTGAAAATTATTGCTTTTGTCCAAAGTTACTTGTTCCCTTTATATGGTTTTAAATAAGAACAGTCTTTCGACCTGACGTTTTTAATCAAATTCCATTCATAATTAACTGTCTTTTGTTCGTGTTACTGCAAATTCTGTTTAATTTGTTTCTGACTTTTTCGTCGGTTGTATAAGATCATATGCAAGCAGTTACCTTAACATATGTTTTGAGTTTAAAACCAGAATACAATTTAAATCACGTGAATTGAATCTACAGTCTGGGTATGGCTTTCGACGGTGTAAGTCTGGTACGGACTTTGTTTCTGTGCGAGTGTTGCCCCAGTTCTCTAGATGCGACACTGTAATTAAGTATCTGCTAATGATGACAGCTTGGTTGTCGAAATACTTATATGGAATACGAAAATTATTGTGGAAAGAGGTTATATTAACCGTAATTGATGAATTGACGAAAGATAATAATAAATACCAACATTAAAATGTATATAAAGTAGTAGAATAGCTATTCTAGTTTCCGTTATAAATATCCAATATTCGATGAAATTTCTTTCTCTCTTTTACGAACTTTGAAGCGCTTTCTCATATGTACAAAAAAAAGGAAATAAAAGATAAAGCACAGTTAGAGCGAAACATAGGAATTATGCGTATAAAATAAATAGTATACGCTTCGATTCGTTGGTCGTTAAGGTATTGTACTAGACAAATATCGAGGTTTGAGAAAATTAGTAAGAAATGGAGACTAATCATGCATAGCTGAAACTGGTGTTAGCGGTTCGGGTCTCTCTCTTGCTGCTCGAGCGGATCAAAATACACTACCGTAAGTTACTTGTGTACTTATGTATCTTTATACACGTATAACTTGGAATTAATTTGTTGTTTACTTATGTTAATGTTATTGTTGACGTTGATATCTTAATTATACTCTTGTCGAGAATGTTTGTACGAAGGTTACTTCTTAAGTGCATTCCTGAAGAAGATTTCGAAAATTTATTAAAATTAAATAAGATTTTTGACTTTCATTTAGCTATGTAAGAGGGGAATATACTTTTTTGAACAGCAATAAAAATAACAAAGAAAGCTAGTGATACTAACTGTATCTTTCAATACAATTTCCCTGCTTCAGTTGCCACTTACAGTTTCTTCCTTTATTGCTCTAAAAAACCCTATAATTATCATCAATAGTTTTAAAATCCGTTTCCACAAAATACGTTTTGAAATTATCTTTGACTTTTCTTGATAGCAGCAGCTTCTTTTAGATGAGTTGTAAAATTACGAACTTTATCTGAAGGAATGTTTAACATAATATGCATTAGATCATGATTTCAAACTTGTAAAAACAAACTGTGGTGGCTCAGGGTTACCGAGGTACTGTCTGTGTAATTTGAAGAATACGTTTGGGGGATTCGCGACTTTTGTAATTAATACATCTACTTCTAGACAACATCTTCGAATACTTTCTGCCACACGATATAACGCACCAACTTTATACATAAAACAAACAATAAACCACCGTACTCTTTATTATATTGGCACTGGCAGTAAGTATTACTAACGTGTGTCCCAAAATTCATGCAAGATTTGAATTTTGCGCCAGTTGTCAAAGAGAAAAAACGACAGCATAACAGCTGACAGTTTTTAAAAATGGAGCGCTACATGAAACAACAACGCGTTTTCATTGTTGAATAATATTTTCAAAATAATGAAGATATGGAAGCTACAGTTCGTAATTTTCGCACAAAATATGCTCGCAATGGTGATTTTATTTCATCAACTCTGAAGATTACTTAAAAAATTTAGTGGGACTTGGTCAGTTAGTGATCTTAAACACTCTGGCCGCCCTACAACAAGTAGTTCAACACTTCCGGCTAAATGTTCTAGCAGGATCCTATGCGCGTTGGTGTTACTAATATCTAGAAGTGCCTCGATCTCACGGTATGTCAGATGACGGTCTTGCATTATCAATTCAGACACTGCATTAATGTTTTCCGACACAACAACATTTGCGGAACGACCTTCACGAAATTCATAGTCCAAAGAACGCCGTCCAAGTTTGAATTCACTATACCAACGGTGTACTGTAGTTGTCGATGGTGCTTCATCACCATATAAAGAATTCAACTCGTCGATGAATTCTTGTTGAGATAATCCACGCCGAAGGTTATGAAAAATAATTGCACCAAAATGTTCGCGAGTGAATTCAATATTTTCGCTGACATAAAATTTTCAAGTTACTGTCAACAATAGAAATAGCGACCGGATAATAAAATTGTCAAGGTAAATATAGTGTCAACAATGATAAACTTCACGATGCAATCATCAGATCGGAGGCAACACTAACAGTGTTGCCAGTTCCCGAAATATAAACGGCTACCCTCGTATCTCTTCTACTACAGGGATATATTTCTCTGTATATTTTTGTTGAAGACTGTAGATGATAGGTATATAAACGTCCGTAAATATTTTTATGGGTTAATGAATAGTTACACCTCCAAATTTTGTAAAACTGTGTTCTTTGTACTTGCACCATGATTCAATTATTGTTATTAATATAACTAAAAAGAGTATAATTCTACACACGTAGATATATTTTGTTTGTGGTATATTACTTAAAGTATTGCCCTGGTATGTATATGTTGACTCAAATAGGTAAATATGTGCATTTGAAAGCAACCGCTATTCAGAAGTACGCGCTCGCGCGAAATTTCAAATCTCTGTAAATCACGTTGATTTATGGTTTAATGGGATGTGTGATTTATCTAGAAAAATAACTGTCACTTCATAGTTAATAGAGATACGTGTTATAATACATTCAGAACATAATTAATTGTACCTAGTGACGCATATATATCATTTGTTTTTTGCAATTGCACAGTTAATTTAATTTCATTCCACGAAGCTAATGACTTGTTTAAGAAATTTACAATACAGCAACGCTCATAACAAGTACAGGTATTTATTGTATTATTATTATAAATGAATTTATTTATAATTAGTTATGTGGTGTAATGCTACGAGGTTCATATATGTACATACATTTCACTTATTACATAATGAACATTGTTCTAATTTAAAGTTCAAGTTTCCGCTACAGTTGTCAAAATTTTCTTTCTTAATGGGTGATTCATTATGATGTACTTTTTTCAATAGCGATTTTAAGTTATGGTCTACGTAATCGGGCCACCGCTATACCATCGAAAAATTTGAATCGCAATTTTCATTATTGGATAATTCGCGACCAAATAGACCACATTCAGTACATAGTGAAGAAAATACAACGATGGTAACTGAGTGTTAGCGATGATCGTAAAGAATGGAGTAGAAGTAGATCTCAACCTTTTGGCTGGATCTTTGTTTAAAAGCGTACAAAATTCAACTTGTTCAAGAATTGAAAGCGGCTGA
>JAVIWB010005506.1:0-75014 GCA_031893035.1 Dermolepida albohirtum | reverse complement strand
GTCACTATTTTCTTTATTAATTCTTTCTAAAACCGTTTTAAATCTAGTCGGATTGCTTTTTATTGAGGTACGTATACGTTTTAGATCTTCTATTGAAGCCATCGTTTTTAAATACAATTTCTAAATTTAAAGAAATATCTTTATTTTCAAATTGCATTTAATGATACAAACAAACATCCATGAGAAGGATTCGGACTAGTTTTGTGAATTACATTGTTGAATGACAAGTTGTGTTATACATCGGTATAAGACTGTTGGTTCATTTTCTGGCGCAGAATTAGATTATACTTAATGTGAAAAGTAAGGGGTGTAGATTTAGAATTTGTATGGCGTCGATTATCTGAAGTTTATCAACAGAATGTGGATTTGTTTAATTGAAGATCTTCTGTGAAATACTATACTATTGAAGTAGGTAAACAAATTCTTTAATTGTACCTTGTGCGATACCTGATTTTGTGCAAGCCGGTTCATCTCCCAGATCAATTATCACTCTTTGCTTGCTCTCAAATATCTTTCGACCCACATATTTTCTTTATACCTCTACCACAAGCTCCATTCCATACCATAGTTGCGAGCTGTAAAGATTACCTTGCGTATCGCTCTAACTAACATCCGTCACAACTTAAGGGGAACTCACAATGTGTACACCTATTAGTTGCATTTAAAAAAGAGACTGATAGTAGAATTGCAAATTATGAAGTTGTTACTCGCTTCGTCAATGATATTAATATAGGACATTCCACCGATTTTTCTATTAATGAGAGCATCCCATACCTTCACCACAGTATGATGTTAATCATTCTTCTAGTGTTTGTTGGACAGCATCTACTAGAAGTGTTCTCCCAGTAGCGGTGTTGTATCTGATACGCTTTTTGGAGGTGTTATATACGACACCCTTTTTTCGAGTTAGTATTAAAATTACTATTACAGGAGTTACATTTGATAATTCAGTCGAAACAATATATAAAGGAGTCTCTTTGATAATAATGTTTTCAGAACGCAGTGCTAAGGAGTCACCACCTCCTGCACTTCTAAAAATTTAAAATTATTTATACTTGTACGTTTAAATAATTTAATGTAACAGGTACATATTCCATTGATATTCAGATCACATTGTGAAATCGTAAAAACACATTATGCAATTACAAACATAATCATTATCCTTACTTATATACAATATAATTTCGATTTTGTAGTATACAAAAAAATTTACAGGACATAGTTCTCTTTTAGATGGTACATGTAATAGAGTATTAATTTTAGATTCTTATCTTATATTAGTTCATCCTAATGGATTTCACTTTAAAAGTATTTGTATGTGTTGTAGATCCCTCTATCAACAAAAATATGAATACCTTTGACGTCTATTGGAAACTATTCCTGAAATAGGTCACTACGAATATACATACAGTATATAAGTATTCGAAAAGTGAAGTACATGGAAGAGGAACTAGTAAACAATTTAGTAAATACTCGTCAAGCTTTAAAAGAGAAATTAAGTACGTTAAAGATTGATATCGCGAGGTTTCAGAAAGCAATTGATATACATATGTATATATTATGCTCTATAAAATTTTTACAAGAAGTTGTTATGAAGGAGGACGGATATTTCAGAGGACATCTTGGTCAGATATTCTATCAGACCGATCTCATGCACCAACATCTGGAAAGTCAATTATTCGACATGGTACACCTTTGTGAAAACATGTTTCATTATTTGCCCTGAGAACTCATTCTTCCCCGACCAAATATAATAAACTTGAAGATATTGCCATTACACCTCAACGAAAATTCAAAGCAAAGAAGTCTAAATCAAAATGTCGGATGTTAGTATTATTTGGTCAACCTATATTTTTAGAATATGGATAAGTTGCTATCTAGACTTCTACTAGCATTAAAAAAAGATCAAAATAGTGATGAGGATGATGAAAGTGATATAATTGAAAGTTTAAATTTAGATAGGTCCAAGGTTCATGCTATATGTCTCTTACAAACACGACCAAGCAACTTAATAATTGCTACTAAATCATTAAACAAAACTGCATTAGAAGCGGATGTACGAGAGTAGCATTAAAAGGTCATGCACCTGTAGTACGTTCATATCTAATCAAATGATAGATAAAAACGATGAATTGGACGAGAAATAAGGTGTACTTGAACATAATGGAAAGCTAAAAATTGGAAACACTTATGATTTGATGTAGATCATATTATAATCTGAGAATTTACATATAAAGCCACTAAAGCTTTACTAGAACTACTATATTTACACAAATAATTATACATTTATTCTGTATGATACAAATGCACATAAATTTGATTATAGTCCCAGTAAAGAATACTCTGTCAGAAAAAGTGTCAAATGCATTATTACACTTATTATACAAGGGAAGAAACATGAAGTTTGGTGGACCAGAACTTCAAAGACTGGTTCAGGCCTACGAAAAGGAATACTTCCCAGAAAAATAATTATGTCTATGAGTAGAGTATAAATATTAGGATGCCGTGAATAAATTGTGTGATATATTACAGTTAATAGTTGCGTCGAGGGATACTTTCTACATTTGAACCAGGACTGGAACCTGTATGTATTGTTCTCTAAACGGTTGCTCTAAGCCACCAAGCAATACAGTTTCGAGTCTCTTAATATAGCAGTTTGAGAAACTTGGTAGTTCTACCCTTCGCAGGTGAGTTTCTTTCTTGTTGTCGCCATCATGGCCGCGTGTTTCTATCTTTATAATTGCGTCTTCTGTTCTGTAATGTTAGGGTGCTAGGTACTAATCACATTTCGTATTATAGTACTAATTAGTCGTAATTTTTCCGTATTTTGTTTTTCTTAGAAGCATTTACGTAACCTGTAATTGCCACGAAGTTAATAGGAGTGCAGCAAAGTTGGGTGTTCGCCTTAACCTTAGGAAGGGAAAAACAGCTAAATACTTTGCGTATTTAATTATATTTAGTTTACAATTTTCCGTGATTTTCCGTTTCTATTTTACGCATTGATTTAGTAGATAATTAGAAAGGCTTTTTTAAATATATGCATAGTAAAAATTCACATAAATTTCATTAACACTGGTTAAAAAATTTGCATAGTCTATTTTTTATCGCCATTAGAAGAGAATATCTTTAGAATTGTGGATAAAATCGGTTAAATATTTGCAGCATTTGATTCGTTTCTACAGTTTCTGCATGTAGCCATGATCGTCATGAGGAATGACATCTAATAATGAAATACTCGCATAATTAAAATAATTAGTAACACCGAATGGAAATTGTAAAGCACTCGCAAACTGATTTTTTTGAATTTGTTGGGGAAGATGGCTCCGAACGGAATCAGGCACACCTCTAAATAGGACGCACCATCTTCGAACGGGGTCATGTTCAATGAACGTGTTCAAGGACCCATCTTGGAATACTGCATGCCTAGGGGAAACACTGCACATGATACGTGTTATTGATGATGTCTTGCAAAGAAATACTTTATAGACTCCTATGTTCGATGATTTAAAGTAGTAGGTTGCTGTAACAATCTAGAATTTAGAACTATAGATTAAAATGTAATACTTTTCTTTGTGTTTAGAACTTACTAATATTATTGATAGGATTTTAAATATAATAAATTCTTTACTTTAGCGTCAAAGTATTTTAAGTCAAAAATATAAATTTGATAGAATAATTACAAAAATATTTCCTTGTTAAGTTGTAAAAAAGAATTTTTACATGATTAACTAGAACAGTATGCTAACACGATTCATTTCAACTTAACGTATTCTGACCCTAAAGTACAAATTTGCATGTAAAGGCATAGTTTATTTAAACGTGTAATATATACATACATGTGCGTATATAGACCAATAATTACAAATAATATTATGACTGTAATAAAGTATATGACTAGAATATAAAAATTAAAAGTATTTATAATCAGTCTTTGTGTATAGTTAAAATATAACGAAGTAAATAAAAAAAAACTGAAAAGGAACTCTTATCAACAGTTTTGTTGTTTAATTTATTGACAAAAGAAATAAAATAGGAAATTGTAGATATCGCTGCAATTACATTGTAAAAGCGGTGACAAGCATGAAAATATAATAAATACACAATATTCATACCTACTCATATTCCAGTTAGATAAATAGTAAACTTGCGAATGTTTAAATACGTATGTGAAATAGTAGTAATGCTATGAACTTTTTACGTTAATTGTTTCACAAGTTCATATTGAATCACATAAAAAATTCTCATTCAGGAGATTATATTGCCATTTCATTTGTATAGAGAAGAGTAACCACGATAAGCTTTCTAACGTGAATATGTTTTATTTCCTATAAGTAATTATTTAAGCTAGAATTCATTTAATTTTTGTTTTTGCAAACTGCTTTCAAATTGAAGAATATTATCCTTTTTGTAAAGTATCGGTAAGACGAAGATCTAATGTAGTGAATAAATTACAATTTTCCAATATCAATTTTCAGTTGTATTATTGTTATTATTTACACTAAATGTGTTATGTAGCAGAACATTGTTATTTTAATACTTGTACTTGTGGAATGATTCTCGTTGTTTCATGGAAAATGTATTTGTCTTAATATTATTTTAGAAATACTCATCAATATGCAGGAGGTTAGGAAATTTATATTCGCTTTTATAAAAACAATAATATTTGTTAAAGTAAATAGTAATATTTTAAAAGATAATGAAAGAACATTCGTATATGCATATGTATGTAACTGATAATAAAATCTCGTTTTCTCTTTATGGAAATGTAATATTTCTTTCAGGTTTTAGCGCACGTACAAAATGTAATTACTGATGAGGAAAATTTAGATGTTGAAGAAGTCGGATCTAATTGTAGCGAACATTTGACTATTAATTAATAAATTATAAAGAAAGAGAAGTACCAATAACGAGAAGCGGTTTGATAGACAATTTGTAACTAAGAAATTTGTATTTTGAATTGTAAAAATAAGTCAAATCTTAGAATCCCTTAACAGCAGCAAATTATACAACTTGTAAATTAATCTTATATTATTACGGGAATCTCGTGTAAAAATTTTAGTAGGGACATAAGAGCACCTAAATGAAACTATTCAATGTCGGATTAAGTTTTAATCCAAATAAATTTTATAGTACGGCGTATCCGAAGAAATTATGTATATATCTGTGGAGAAAAATACGTTTTAAGCCGATATTTAGGCTAAATAAAAGTTTTCATATTGTCGTTTTTCAAGATGGTATAATACATCCATTGTGTTTCTAATACCCATACGAAGGTGCATATACCAATAGATGGATAAAGCTTAAAAATGTAGGGATCGTGTTCGCCCGTCTTAATGTCTACATTTTATTACATTAGACTTTATCAACTCTAAAATTATATACTGAGTGTCTCAGGGTGAACATTCATTAGAATATTTCAGAGATTACTTCGGTTTCAATTTTGAAAATTTACACAATAGCATTTCCGGAGATGCCTTCCTCAAATAAAATAATGTAGTCCACGGAACCGGAAGTTGACATTATCTTCGTTATTTTAAATGGAGCATGTTTTATATTATTGTAATTTGGATTCTATGTAAAATTTTAGGTAGACCTTTACAAAGTTTACTTATTCCTAAAATTAACAGTTTTCGGCAGTTTAAAACCATGTGTATTTTATAGTAAAAAAGACAGTATTAACAGAAGAGATAGTTAAACTACTAAGTATCCCATCTTAGTTTCCAAGTGGTTTAACTGCAACAGGGTGGTGGAAATTTAATGCCAAGTTAAGTTAACTTCAAACCATCATAAGTCTTTTTTTCCAAATGTTTTGTATGCTTTGTGTTTTTTCATATTCTGCGTTTTTGTATGTACTTTCCATATTCTAATAGACAAATCTTGTTGTTTTTCCAACGGTATGATGGTTCTCTATATCAATTTCTTCTTATTTTTAAGTTATCTACTGTTTCATTTAATTTATTGCGAGAATGGCTGCGAAATTCTTAGCAGAACTTCAAAACAAATAACTAATCTGTCAGCATGGAAAATAAAAACACCTATTCAAAAGAGATGCTCTCATTTACCATCAACGTGTAGAAACACTTAGGTTTCTGTAGAAAAAGTTTGCCTACGCTTATAACTTCAGATGAAAATAATATAGTTAATATTTTGGCATATCTTCATGCATATCCCGAATCCTTATTTTGGGCCACAGTGCAGAATAGGCATTTCAAGTCGTTTTGTTCAAGGAAATGGCATTCATCTATTCAAGTTTAATCTTGTTTTTTAACTTCGACCCATAGATGCTGAACAACGTGTACAATTTTGTGAAATGATTTTAACTTGAAAACAAGAAGGTCATGGTTTTTGAGAAAAATTATTTGGTCTGATTAATCGAATTTAGCAGTGAAGATATTTTAAAGAACGTAACTTTCACATTTGATACTATGAAAATCCGCATGTTATTCACTAGAGAAATGTTCAAAATAAATCTAGTGTTAATGTATTCTGTGTAGTTAAAGTTCGATACCTTATCTGCGGGCATAATTTAAATTCACAAACATATTTCCATATATTGCAAACTATCGTAGCTGATTTCCCGAATAATCTACCCTTAGATCAATTGGGAAATTGTTGGTACCAATACATGGTGGTCCACCTCATTATGGGAACGTAATCGACTGACACATGTATTCTATATAAAAGTATCACCTTAGATCCATTTCGTATAAGGACACTGTCGATTCTTATTAGTTACATAAGTAACTAAAAACAGCCGGCAGTATTAAAAAAATTGATTTATGTACAATTATTGTCACTGGTTGTGACCATCGACAGTAACAATGAATGTGCTTCTAATGTTGATGGATAGTTAATATCTTAATTTAAAGAAAAATGTACTTTATTTGATCTTCAGGATAGATTTACGAGATACGGCTAGTAAATAATTAAATTATTATATATGACACTGTCAATATCACCAACGACAATTAATATTATTACTAATATTAATATACACACATCATTTAATATTTTTATTTATTTATTAGATTTGAAATTCGTTTTTGCTTTCTGAGCTAGTCAGTAAACGTAGTTCAATTTAAGTAGCCGATTTTAAACGTGCCTGCTTTAACATATTTATAAATAGAATATACATATATTTACATCTAAAGAAATTATCTTTGGTGGATTATAAAAAATAACGAAAAAAATTTAGCGATGTCCAGCGTAACTTTATAATTCCGTCTACATAAGTAAAAATAAATTTCAAAGAAATGTTCAATTTCTTTTGGTAATAACATAGTAAAAAAAATTATATATATATATATATATATATATATATATATATATATATATATATATATATGTAAAGCCTAAATACATGCACCGTCTGTGTACAAACTGAAGGTCGTTCCTTTGAATTACTATTGTCGTTAGAAAGTGGAAATCCTACGATTTATATAAAACTAGTAGCATCTAGTAGAGTTCAGTCTTGGTGTTGTTATTATCCATGACAAATAAAACGGTAGAGAGAATCATTTCCGTGAATATTAGATAAAGATGAATTTAGTTTAGAAAATACAGTCAAAACCAATTGTTCACATGGTTTATACAGTTCGACACATAAGGTATATTCTTTTGTACCGTAAAACTGAATACAAAATTTAGAAACTAATTATTAATGGAAAATCTAAGTAGAATTAGTGAAAATATTAGTAAATTTTCAAAGTAAGTGTCAGGGATAAAATGTTCTTAAAATGAAACAATGCTTTCGAATTTAATCAAGGTAACTATTAAAATAATCTTGACGATTTCTTGTTCTTCATCTGTCGCTGGAAAAGGTTTCTTACAATACTATTTGAATAAAATAAAATATCACAGTAGAGTTACAATTAGTACAGTAGATGTGCTGACAATTTAATTATTAAGAGCCAACTGAAATCCTATTGTGATGGCGTAGTTGATTACAGGCCAGACAGTGATTAATTATGTGAATAATATAATAGTTCTGATCCTATTACATTATTCACAGAGTATTATATGTAATTACTTGTAAATTCGTGCAACAAGATGCAGTAAGTTTTGTAACCAAATTAGTACATTGGCAACAATGACTTCAGTACAATTTTATAAAACTAAAAAACAACACTGCTCAGTCTGCTACATGCATTTGACCAACAAATATGATGAATTTAATTACTGTTAAATGATTAGTTAAGAATGTCAGAATGATGATTTCTGTCTTTGATGAAAATTGTATTTGCAATTCGAATTTAAGTTACAACAAATACAAACATGGTACTACACAAAACATTGTAATGAACGGAAAAAGTAATTTAATATTACAATCTGAGAAGAAAAGAAGTTCGGAAGTAGTCGTTCACGAGATATGATGGTTAATATTCTGAAATACAAAAGAAATATCAAAACCCCTAATATGTAAAACTACAATAGAACGTCATTGAATTCTATGGTGTAGTAAAAAAATATTTTGCTGTATCTACTATAATTGTAGAATAGCTAAATATTAATGCTATAAAAAATTGAAAAAAAATCAATTAAAGAAACAAAATTTGGTTTATGGAACTTCCGCAATATTTATTTACAATATTATGTTATTTTCATTTATTGCTAATAAATATAGTAAAGTTTGTTCATTTTTTATAGTAAAATATTCAAGTTGAAAACAGAAAGAAATATCCTTTGATCTGTCGAAACAACGTTGAATAAGATGTGATTACAATTTAATTGTCACATACATAAATATTTATATTTGCAACGTTCACGTTTCTATTCTTCAACGAAACTTTGAAAGCGTAGAAGTATTAGCTAATTATAGTGTTAACATCAAATGACTTTTAGTTTCAAAAATATCGTCTAAATAACTATAACTTCGCTCGTTTATTTCGTCTGAATAGATACAGTACCATTAGGATTAGTTAAAAATTGTAAAACGTCACAAAGGATACTTGAAAGCTCAATTTATATGTAAAATGTAGCCAAGAAGAATGTATGTAATTAAAATTTTAAAAAATGTGTACTTAAAAGTATTTATTAGAATAAAGGGTCAAGACTGGTATACAGTAAGTTATAGAATTTATGTTAAAACAAATTTATAGTTTTCTTTACTTTATCAGAAGAATTTGGATATAAGAGAATTACAAAGGCATTCATAAATTAATTCTCAGTGTTCTAAAGAATCTTGGAGAATAGCAAAGTAATAAGACATATTACGAATTTGGTACGGATTTTAATGCTTGGTAAATACAGGAATAATATATTACTAAAAGGAAAGTCGAAATAATCGTTTCCGTTAAAAAAAACAAAAACTACAAGACGCGACAATTATAGACGCACTTCAAAGCCGCCATTAAAGCTTTTAAGCAAGGTTTACTCAAGAGTTTTAAGGAACAGATTGAGAACAGTTGAATCTGACTTTAGGATTGACAGTTTTAATTTTCTATTATCAAAAACGCCGTTCACAGTCATAAATTGAATATTATTATATATTAGTTTTTAGGTTAGCAAAGTACATTTGTTAATGTACTAGGAAAAAGCAATTGAAACTCTAGAATATGGTACAAGGGTAAGGAAATAGAAAATGCCGGAATAGAAATTCGAAATTCATAGATGGTGTCGATATGTGCGATGTATGACATGTTTTTTTCTTTTTCAAAAATTCATTAACCTTTAGATCACGTTACTTACAAAAAAAAAAAATCTTAGAAATTAATAAAATAAAAAATAAAAAAACAAAACGATTGAGATTTCTGGAGAGAAGGAAACTTAGCATAGAATTAGAAACAGTTTTGTAACAGGCGGACATAATTAAGTACACAATTTTCTTCAAGCTTTACACATAATTAATTTATAAATGTTTATACTATAACAATGATTGTATCCATAAAAATTATATATGTATAATCGCATGCGTTTATAAATTGTAGTGAATATGCTTTTAGTCCGGCAATTACAGTTTTAATAATACGAATATTAGGAATACATGTTTTGTTTTAACTTCACATGAAATAGTTTATGATAAACATGATAACCACGAATAATACCATATTTAAGATATTAAACAATTGTACAATTTTGAAAAATAATTACAAAACTCTTTTTATTGAAGTAATTAATAAAGTATTAGATCTGGAACTATAATATCAATAATAATAGTATATACAATATATATATATATATATATATATATATATACAACCATGCTCAGATGTATTAGACACCCCAGGTAAAAACCCTTATTCTCGGTATTATCCAAGTCTGACGGAAATTAACCGTAAAAATAGTTAATGGTATTTACAGAAATGCGTTTTTGAATACCCTAGTTAATCCCTTATTGAAAAGAATAGGTGGAAAGGGAAAATTGTGGATTTTAGAAATTTAATGTCATTCTAGCAGTGTGTGAGTAACGTGCGTTTGTGAGTTTGTGGTAGAGATCAATTAGATTATCCTATTTTTTCACGTTGTGTCAGTTATTTGTTGAAGAAAAATGCCTAAAACACGCGAGTTGTCGGTAGGGGAACGCGCCCAAATAGTGCTACTGCATTCCGTTCGCGATGTGCAGTCCGTACAACCATTAGTCACTATCAGGAGAGTGGTTCGTTTGTTAACAGACCAAAAAGTGGCAGAAAACCCTGTACCTCAATTAGAGAAGACAGAATTTTACAAAGACTGGCTCTCAGTGATAGGAAAAAATCATCGAAACAGCTCGCCAGTGAGCTGAAACAGCGTTATCGCATAACAGTTTCTGCTCAAACAGTGAGAAGGCGTCTCCAGCGTGCTGGTTTACGAGGGTGTAAAGCGCGACGTAAACCGCTTTTAACTGACGCTCATAAAAAGAAGCGGTATTTATGGGCCAAACAACATGAAAATTGGACAATCGAGAAGTGGTCGAAGGTTGTTTGGTCTGATGAATCGAATATCGAGGTATGTAAATACATCTTCATGACTAATATTCTTATCGTTGTATGCAATTCAGTCTACATGTAACATTAAACAAAATTAATCCTGTCTAAGAGCTAACTTTCTTCTTTTGCCTGGCAGATTTGAGGACTACCTGGGACGCTATACGTACGGCGTAGGCAAGGGGAAGCTTATGAACCACAATGTATCATTCCCACAGTAAAATTTGAAGGTGGTAGTATCATGGTTTGGGGTTGTATGTCTGCATACGGTGTTGGAGAAGTGTACCTGTGCGATGGACGGATGAATAGCCAACGCTATTTAGCCATGTTGGAGGAAGTATTAGAACCGTCTGTGCTAAAACTATTCGACCAGGATATTCCACAATACATTTTTCAGCAAGATAATGCGCCCTGCCACAAATCGGGAGCTGTAATGCGTTGGTTCGAGGAAAACACAGTGGAGGTATTGGATTGGCCGCCACAAAGTCCCGATTTGTCGCGCATTGAAAATTTGTGGCGTATCTTAAAAACTGAGATCACAAAACATAAATGCCTGTCAAAAGCAGAATTATCAACAAAAATTCGCGAAATATGGGCTGCAATACCACCGGCAGAGTGTTACAATTTAGTAGCAAGTATGCCTCGACGAGTGCGAGCTGTCATTAAGGCCAAGGGCGGAGCGACGAAATATTGATAAATTGTACTATATTACTAAATAACACTTTGTACATAATTTTCACAACAGTTTTATTTTCCTCACCTCTCTTTTGACTAAACTATATAAACTATATATGTATGTATGTACATAAATTCGTAAGGTGTCTAATACATTTGAGCATGGTTGTATATATATAAAATAATGATCAAAACGTGTTACTTTGCATTTAAGTATTAATTAATACTGTATGGTTTTAATAGTGAATATGTTGTTTTCCAGTGGTTGTTGTTGACACTAACCAATTGTACCCTACCCATCATAGAAAATCAAAAAATATATTTAGCGCGTTTATGCTTTCTATTCCACACTATCGAAGGCTTCATTAAGGTCAAAAACTATTTTTTATCATTTCACGTTATTCTCGTAAATACTAAATATTCAAAAATTTTAGGTAATGAATTAGGTAAACTAATTGTCCTATATTTGCTCAAATCATTCGGATCTCTTTACTTAAATATTAGTTTCATTATCGCAATTTTCAATTTATCGGGAAAATATTTGTCCGAAATGATACATAATGATATTGAATTAAAAACAGGACTGTATTATATTTAGAGGCACTTTGTCTAAACAAGAAATTCGTTTATTCTTTAATATCCTTTATACGCTACTTAATGCATTGTCTATGACTGGAGACATAATGTATATGGATTATTAATAACTCGCTGGCAATTTATTGCTCCTCCGGTTTTGTTTTTGATTAAGTATCGATTGAAACTGGTTACTAGATTTATTAAATTGGGGGAGGAGGAGGGACGAGCTAAGATAATTAGAATGCAATATAATAAGATCGTAATGTATATTACAGTTAATTTTGAAAGTAAGGAGCTGAACTAATTTTCGCAATTCATATACTAGACTTTTAATGGTTCCAAAGTGGACTGATAATTAACTACATATGTGTTTCTAGATGCAAAAGTGAACTTTCGGTCTATGAAAAATAGCGAAAGAAAAAATAGGACTGCAAAATTAATTAACGAACTTATCATTACTTAGATATTCGAAGAAACCTTTCAAAAAGTGAAAAGCGAAAGGATGAATATCTACCGCCTAACGTGAACAGTTATTGCATGTATCCAAATGATAAAGTCATTAATTATTTAAAAGAATACATTCATGTTAACGTTGTATTTTAAAAGCATATGAAATACTGAGTAATGATTTTCTCAAAAGTAAAATGATTGTTTAAACAATCTTATTTGACTTTTCATGGCTGAAATGACCTTTAAGAAAATGTAAAAGTAGCGCCATATATTGAAGTCAGTATTTTCAATGGAGACAATAAAAGTGTCTCATTAATAATAAAAGAAAAAATAGTTCTTTTCTTTGTTTGGTGTATATATGTACGTTCCAATTAATTTATAAACAATAAATAATAAAATTCAAATGCATAATTTTTTATGTAACGAAGTGGTAAGTGTGAATATGATAAATTTTAAAAAATTATCCAAAATTTTAAAACTACCTTTTTTTATACTGTACACTAAAATTTAGCAAAATATCGAAAATAATAGCCGTATTATTTCTAGTGGTTACACTAATCATAAGACATCGCTAAAATCCTGTCATTATTTTTTCATTACATCTAATAGAAATATCATATGATTTAATTTAATAATAATAATTTATCTTCATATTATCAAGCTAGATCATTCAGATCTTCCTGTTCGGACACTAGTAGGGATCATAACCACTTCTGTACTACATGTCGCTACTGAAGCTCTACGGTTTTTCATTTTGATATTCAGTATTTTTAACAGAGATTTCAGAATTTTCTTTTTTAACATAAAAATACAAAATATAAATACGCCTAAAATAAAATATTTGATAAAATACAGTTTATTGCGACAGTGTTGTTTCCGTTTACCTTGTAACCCATTAAACCCATCGAATATTGTTTCTATAATTTTCAATGTCGAATTTGTTGAAAAATCTAGAAATATCGATGAAAACAATTCAAAGATCCAATTCAATCCCATTAACAAAGAAATCTTTATCACCATGGTCGTCCTAAAAAATAAATAATTTTCAGAGAGAATTAAAGCATATGTATTTTATTAACTTACTTTTCTCTATCGGCAACGAATATTTTCCACTTTTTTTGTTTAATATTACTGTCTAGTACCTTCATCTTCTGAATCTCGTTTTTCACTCGGAAAATATAGATCACGGTTTTAGTAAAAGTGATTAAATTTATAAGTAATAGGACACCACACGGGACCGCAAATTGGAAAACATATCCATACATTCCTTCTAAAATGAAAAAGTACAGACATTGTTAATGCAAAATGGTAAATATTTTTTCATACTGGATCTATTATTTTCAAAAACGCATCTAGCTTCGCCAAGGGTAATGCGAATAGATATAGGATAGATGTGGTACATGTAGTCAATTAAACTGATTCCAGTTACTACAATGGGAACAAACCAACCGAATACGCTGTACTGTATATATCTCTTCTTTTCAGTAGATGAACGGTGTCCAGACTCAGTAACCATAGAGCTAGAAAAAATATATATTTGATTAATACATAGTCATTGCACTATTTTTTGTATTTATTTAAGATGTTCATTTAAAATTATTAGTATAATTGTAGAAACATGATTTATGCAGAACAACTTGAAAACAAAGAACAACTAGTTGCTAGGATTACGGATGCTCCAGAAACTATTCCTGCTGAGCCTAAACTATGTATGCAACAACTGGGTGGACGTTTTGAACAACTAATTCAATAAAGCGACTTCTTTTAATACCTGCATTAATAGGATTATCTAGAACTGCAAATGCTTATAGCTCAGTTACGACAGAGTTTTGGGCATATGTTCATTGATATTTTTAACTGATATTGCTTCAGTAACACATCGTTTAGCCGTGTCAATTATGACATGAAACACCCGGTGTATATATATATATATATATATATATATATATATATATCTTGTTGGGATCAAATGCATTTGCCATTTATAGAAAAATATAAAATATAATTAGAAAAAGAATAATAAATACAAGAACGGACTGAAAATTCCATGGGATGAAAATAAGGAAAAGTACTTCATTTATTTTTCAACATAATCCTCTACCACCTCGATATATGTGGACTGGCATTCATCCAAAATCTCTATGCCTTAATAAAATTGAGAACTCCTGCATTTGCTGAAATAAGCAGTCATAGAAAGTTTAACATTATTATCTATTGAAAATTTCTAATATGCAAGGTATTATTTAGTAGTGGAAGAAGACAATAATTCAACGGCGCGAAAAGTCTAATTTGTTAATCTTTGGCGTAGCGACAACATTTTCGTGGGGTTGCATTATCTCGGTGTAAAATGATATTATTCTTGACTAAACCTGGAGGTTTACCATTAATTTTTTTGCCTTAATTTGTCTAAAAGATTTTTGGACGGTACTCGACGAGAATACCTTTTGCATCGCAAATAATGAAAGCCATTACCATTCCTACAGATGGAACAGCCGTAACCTTTTTTGAAGAGGGAGAACTCTGTTCTGCTATTGTTTAGACTTCTTTGTTTCGAGCACATAATGATGAGCCGAAGTTACATCCATAGTGATAAATCGGCCCATAAAATCTATCTTATTTAAAAAACACTCGCACTCAAACATTTCGCATTCGAATCAATTTTTGATCAACACTGAGCAGTTGCGGCATCCACTTCAGCTAACTCTTTATTCGAAATGTATGTTGTGTATTTTTTAGACATGTCCACAGCCTCCAGTATCTCAGAAGTTTTCAAACAATGATCTTTTAACAGCATACTATTTTTGCAACGATATTCGATATAGTGGCAGATTTCTGACGTCCACTTGCATATTTGACGGTTGTATATCTACATTTGAACTCACGAACACATTCATCACAAGTGGAAGATGAAGGAGCTAAGTTTTTTATATCTTCTTCTGAATATTGGTTGCTATTACATTTTAAGAAAATGTACTTAATAACTGCAATATATATATATATATATATATATATATATATATATACGATAATAATAAAAGTAAAAATTCGGCAGTTGACGTTGCTAGGGAAAGACTTGAGTCATTCCACAGGCTTTTCGGAGCATCCTCGTAGATATAGAAACTGTCAAGTGAGGAATTTTCATATGTTTCCAAAATTTGACCAAATTATCAAGTTAACAAGGTTATTAGTACAAAACTGCTAATTCGCTAACCTTATTAAGATAAATCAAATATGTACATATATAGCAATTAAAATTGACTCTAGTTGAAGAAGCATCAATGAGATTATTATTATCTTATATAGTCACAAATACTTTTATGGAAGGATTCGAATAGAAAACATCATGACAGACTACGCTATGTAGATGATGTTTTTACATAGCCTCATGGTATATAGCGAAATCTTAGTCAATATAGTTCACAACTAAAATAAATCATAACAATCAATTACCACGTTCAGACGTGCTAATTACTAATTGTAAGTGAAAGAAAACGCCTACAACAATGTTATTACTAAACATTAATAATAATATAATAATAATAAATACTAAATATAATAAATAATAAGAAAAATGTATTAGTGCTTTAAATCTACTACAATCCACCAATACATCAAATCGATCTTGGTTAGATACAATAATCGGAATCTTTCTAAAAAGTCCTTTTCTCGGAATTCTATTTAATTCCACTGTAATCTTCAGTTGAAGGTAATCCAAGTCGCTGTACCGCTCTTTTTTCATGAAACTTTTAAGGTAAGAGAAGAAAAAAAAGTCGCAGAAGGTCAAGCTCTTGGTAGCCCATATTTTTGGTCAAATACGTCGACATTTCCGTACTTCCAGAGAAATTGTCGAAGTCACTTTTTTGATTTTTGTTTGGTTTCGTCTGTGATGATTGTCTGAAGTCGTCAACTCATTTCAACGAAACTACGACAAAATTGCACATGATGCTGCTTTTGATTTTCCGTAAAACTGTATGGCATGAACTTTGCATACAATTTTCGTTTTTTTAAACGTCGCGAAAGGTGTTTGCTCAGTAGATTTACTAATATTGCGCGATTGATTATGAGGAACTCTGGAAACTAGCTAATGTCGGTGTTCAGACAAAACGCTTACAAGGCGGGATCTTCTTGTCCTCGAGTGACTTGCGTCTATTTATGAATCTATTGTGCCACAAAAAGATGTCCATATACATTTTTTATGCTTTTATAGATTTGGTCGGCTCTGAAATTTGATGATGTTTCATTGTTCCATCACGATTTCAAACGAGAATTTAAATAACAAGAACTTGCAGACGATATCTAACAAGCGCATGTTATCTAGACGAAATACAAAATCATCGGAGCCTTGTCGGTGAATTATGTATCCCATATGTTCGGACAGATGGCGCTAGTTGTACGATTTTATTGAATATTATCTTTAGACGAACAGTGTAGTAGACATGATTATGTTAAAATCAATTATCATATATTTCATTACCCAGGTTACTTAATTGAAAGAAACCTTTTGACTGAATAACTTAAAGATAGAAATGTCCATTAATATTTTATTATTTTTACTAACAAATAGACAATAAACAATATATATATATATATATATATATATATATATATATATATATATATATGTATATATAGATACAAAGTCAGTGAATTCAGTATTCCGTTTAGCCTCTACCTTTGTGGATTTACATATTTCATTATCTGTTACTGTTTTTGTGCATCTTAATAAAAAAATTCCGTCGAACCGAAGTACGAAAGGCCTCACTCTAAATCTTCCCTAATATCAGATTAGTTTTCCTATACGCACTTGAATTAAGACTTATTTGCAAAAAGAGCCTTTAATTTAAGAAAATATAACTTGCAAACATTTTGCAGTGGTCATATAAAATCTTAACGGGAAATTTATTCAATCATTTTTATAGTCCTTTTTAATATTTTCCAATAAGTAAAAATTTAAGAATATTTTGCTTAGTTCGAAGATTATATTTGTTGTTTAAGCTTATTGCTTCTTGAGATAAGTTTAAAATATATATAATTCCAGTACGAAAATTCTCAAAAATATCAAATATTTTCTAAAATCGCACTTTTGCAAAAATTTTTCATCCGTAAAAGAACTGTATATTAATCCGTAAATAAGTAATATTGTTTAGTTGAACATCAATTGATATCATACTTTCATAAGCCTTGTACTTCTTTTTAAATTACTAAATAATTTAATTTGCTCTGCATACAGCAAGTTTCTATGTAGACTATATTGTATACTTTACTAAAATCAGAAAAATCACTTGAAATACAAAAAAAATGTAAAATATAATGAATAGTTATTTTGAAAAATATCGAAAATAACGAAATCTGTTATCTAATGGATGGATATGTTATAAAAAAATGGTTATACTGCATCATTATTTTGCAAAATTCTGCAATCCCAGATATTCGATTTTATTTCAAAATCTCTGAGCGTTCTGTACTTCTTTCATTAGATTATTTACATTACAGTATCGTCTATTCGAAATACTGAAAGTGAAAAAAAGGATAAGATAAAAGAGATTCTTTTAAATTAGACCAATGACCGAATATTTTAAAGTTATAGCTTTTGTGCTAAAGAGAAGTTGACCAACAATACAAACTGTTAAATGACTTAACGACTGGAAGAATGCTGCTAGTAAGACACGATTCGAAAGACCACGGAAAATTAAATGAACTGATGAAAAATATATTTTACATACCGTTAATGAAGAACCTGACTGAACTTTAGAGCAACTTAAAATCTAATTACAACATATTTTAGTACATCTCCTCATAAATCGATACTATCAAGAGCTTCGCATCATAGAAATTATAAAGCCAAAAAAAATTTGATATTGTTACTATTAGCAAAACAAAATGATCGGCATTTATAAAAAGTAATCCACTAAATCTATACAGTTTTGAAGAAATACGCTTTTCTCCGATGAAGGCAAAATTAATATACGAGACAGGAGAAATTGGTCTAAAAATGACCTAAGAAGACGTATTTTTCTAAATATATGTCAAACGTGGAAGACAATGTATACTTGAAGCTTAGAAATAATAAAAAAATAAAATAAATCACCATATATATTTTTTGAAATATTTTGTAAAGCAATCGTCGACCAAGTGTGGCAAAATTAAATCTATCACAAAATTACCACTTTCAATACGACAACGGCCCTAAGCATCACTATTATGTTATGTTCATTTTCCTGTAAACTTTTCTTGAAAAGACCGCCACACATCCCTAACATCAACTATAAAGTTAAAAGAATATTAAAAGTGCATTTATATCTGATTCAAACAATAGTTAGAGAAAATTATAATTGAAGAACGGGAGAATCACTTGAAATAACAGATTTTTAGTATGCCTCGGCATCTGCAAATTATGATGAACATCAAAAAATGTCCAATAAAATATTAATTTAATTACTAGTATTAGTATAAATTTAAGTAATTTTCATACCTGTGCTAAGATATTTACAATACATTACAAAAAACTATGACGAAATGTGTTTTCAATTATGTGTTTTAGAATATTTCCTAAATAATGTTTGGATGATAATAATGTATGTAAATATTATCGTATAATAAGAGTTGTTAGTTCGTTTAATTTTATATTTCTTTTTCTGAAAAATTCCAAGTATATACCTCTTATATACTCTGTATATGTAACTAAGTTTGCCTTTTCAATAAAAAGAAATTCAGTATAGAATTTTATCTACACAACTATACTTTTTAATGGGACAAAAATTACTATTTTAAATCATATATTATTTATACACATAGTATATACAGACTATTTTTAAAATAAGTAGACTGAGAAAAGCAATTTCAAATTCAATAAACTATTCAATAAACTATTCAATAAACTATTGGTTATTGTTTCTTCACAAGTTGAATTAAGGAAAATAATTAAAAAATGCCAAATTATTTTGCTTCAACAATATTAAAGAGATCATCCAATATTATTTTATGGTTGATTTATAGAATTCTGAAAAAAAACAATTACATACGCATTTATGTTCACATACGTGTGCATGGGCAAAAAAGACAAATATGTAGAAACATCATTGTTGTGTTTACTTAAAATACTTATTTGATTTATAGTCTTCTGTAAAGAAACATAATTACATAATTATGTTGTTATGTAAGTGCTTTTACTTCTATGCAAGAGATGTACGATTAGTTCTTTCCGACTACTTTGATATGTATATGCAAATTATAATGGTACTCAGATCAGTTCCAAAATATATAGATATAAAAGTAAGTGATAATGAATTCAATTTTAAGAAAAATTTTTATAATTTGCAATTTTAAACATAGCGCGGCTAGCTGTCGTTAATGAGCTAATATATCTTTCTCTCATAGTGATTCTAATTATTAGATGTCTTTACGTTACAAATTATTTTTAATTATAATTCCATTTGTTTTAATCGCTATGAATGAAATAAAGTATATTAAAGATTTTCAAGTAAATAATGTTTTGTGAACCATATCATTAAAATGTAAGTATGAGATCTTTTCATATAATTAATTATTTCTTTAAGCAATTCATTAGAATAGTAAGCATTGATCTTATTAGATATAACAAATTTATTAATTTCCTTTATAGGTTAAGAAGTAATAAATATTAACACGTAAATATAAATATTAGACAGAATACAAAGGAAAGTTCAAAGGTAACAAAAGAAAATGCAAATACTGTAATATGATTAATCGGTTAGAAATTGGACGAATATTAAATCAAATAAATATAAGAATTTGTATCCATTAGTGACTAAAAAATGAACTTTAAATAATTAGTAAAAATTTATAATAATAGCCTCTGATAAAAAATGTTATGCTTGGTTCATTTTTGGTGAGCATAGAATGTTATACATGTGATTGTTCAAAATAAAATTTGATGATTAATAACAGATAAAGATTTTTCTTTCTACTAACGTATATTTGTTTTACTTCAATATTACTTAATACTGAAAATGTTATTTTATTAATGTTCCTTTGATATATAAAACCATGCTCAGATGTATTAGACACCCCAGGTAAAAACCCTTATTCTCGGTATTATCCAAATCTGACGGAAATTAACCGTAAAAATAGTTAATGGTATTTACAGAAATGCCTTTTTGAATACCCTAGTTAATCCCCTATTGAAAAGAATAGGTGGAAAGGGGAAATTGTGGATTTTAGAAATTTAGTGTCATTCTAGCAGTGTGTGAGCAACGTGCGTTTGTGAGTTTGTGGTAGAGATCAATTAGATTATCCTATTTTTTCACGTTGTGTCAGTTATTTGTTGAAGAAAAATGCCTAAAATACGCGAGTTGTCGGTAGGGGAACGCGCCCAAATAGTGCTACTGCATTCCCAGAAGTTATCAATAGCTGCAATTGCAAAAAAAAAATGTTCGCGATCTGCAGTCCGTACAACCATTAGTCGCTATCAGGAGAGTGGGTCGTTTGTTAACAGACCAAAAAGTGGCAGAAAACCCTGTACCTCGATTAGAGAAGACAGAATTTTACAAAGACTAGCTCTCAGTGATAGGAAAAAATCGTCGAATCAGCTCGCCAGTGAGCTGAAACAGCGTTATCGCGTAACAGTTTCGGCGCAAACAGTGAGAAGGGGTCTCCAGCGTGCTGGTTTACGAGGGTGTAAAGCGCGGCGTAAACCGCTTTTAACTGACGCTCATAAAAAGAAGCGGTATTTATGGGCCAAACAACATGAAAATTGGACAATCGAGAAGTGGTCAAAGATTCTTTGGTGTGATGAATCGAATATCGAGGTATGTAAGTACATCTTCATGACTAATATTCTTATCGTTGTATGCAATTCAGTCTACATGTAACATTAAACAAAATTAATCCTGTCTAAGTGCTAACTTTCTTCTTTTGCCTGGCAGCTTTGTGGACTATCTGGGACGTTATACGTTCGGCGTAGGCAAGGGGAAGCTTATGAACCACCATGTATCATTCCCACAGTAAAATTTGGAGGTGGTAGTATCATGGTTTGGGGTTGTATGTCTGCATACGGTGTTGGAGAAGTGTACCTGTGCGATGGACGGATGAATAGCCAACGCTATTTAGCCATGTTGGAGGAAGTATTAGAACCGTCTGTGCTAAAACTATTCGACCAGGATATTCCACAATACATTTTTCAGCAAGATAATGCGCCCTGCCACAAATCGGGAGCTGTAATGCGTTGGTTCGAGGAAAACACAGTGGAGGTATTGGATTGGCCGCCACGAAGTCCCGATTTGTCGCCCATTGAAAATTTGTGGCGTATCTTAAAAACTAAGATCACGGAACATAAATGCCTGTCAAAAGCAGAATTATCAACAAAAATTCGCGAAATATGGGCTGCAATACCACCGGCAGAGTGTTACAATTTAGTAGCAAGTATGCCTCGACGAGTGCGAGCTGTCATTAAGGCCAAGGGCGGACCGACAAAATATTGATAAATTGTACTATATTACTAAATAACACTTTGTACATAATTTTCACAACAGTTTTATTTTCCTCACCTCTCTTTTGATTAAACTATATAAACTATATATGTATGTATGTACATAAATTCGTAAGGTGTCTAATACATTTGAGCATGGTTGTATATATATATATATATATATATACTATTCTATTGAAAAGATAATTTCATGAAATATTTATTTTAATAATATTTAATCTTAATTTTAGATAGGTTGTACATATCAATAAAAAAAGTAACGTTTGTACAATCATGCTTCCATTAAAATGATTTTTTTTCATTTATTGTTATATAATAGAGAAGAAGATTAATATTGTTGACAAACTACTACATTCACAACTGTTTATGTTTCATTTTTATGGTAAGTTTCATTTTTAAACTATGTCTTCCACGTTTTAGCGGGATATTTGAATCACTCCTTCTTATTCTGAGACAAGGTATAATCATTTGTAATCATTTGCTTGATGCACACATAGAATGTCATGAATACATTTAATTTATTTTATATTAGCAAATGTTACAGATATTACAAAAATCGATGTATTCAAACTTCAATAAAAAATTTTCAACAAGCAACGATGGAAATAGGTCAAACATAAACACAGATTACAAATTATTGCCTAAACACGTAATATTAATAAATTTCTTGGTTGAAATATGTGAAGTTCTGCAGTCCCACGAGAATATAGAATTGATTAAATCTGATTTATACCAGTGTTTATACCAACCTCAATTCATTAATTATGAAATTGTACGGATTAATAAGTAAATTTAATGAATCTCTAGCAAACACACGCCCTCTAGTTGTTGGCATTCAAGGTCATATGTGCGTAAATGTATGTATATTACATTAACTATAATTAGTTTATCTTTAAAAAGAATAATGTAACTGGATACATATTTCGATAATGTAAAGCACTGTTGTTATTGTAAAATGCTATTTATATCCTCTTACGTTTATATAATTAAAGTCATTTGCGCCACTTGTTGACCAATGTTGTGAATATATTCTAAAAATATAACCATTTTTTCAAATCAATTTATACAATAAAACAATTATAAAACTAACACGTTTAAGCATGAAAGAGTTAATATTATAAACATTACCAACTGTTTTGAAGTAATAAACTCCAACGTTTTGCGTTTGTTACAAATGTTAAATGTGACAAATTAGGCCTTAACGTTATATTAAACAAAAGCGGTCATACATTGGGCAGCTTCTTTGATATGGATATTTTTCCTGCATTCGATAGCGTTTCGTTGAGAATAAAAAGTTGTTAAAGACATGTGATAATTCTTTCGGTGTGACGTTATAGAATATTAATATAAGTAAAACTTTCTGTTTTTAATTTCATATTACTATTATTATCTAATATAGGTACATCTTATAAATAACATTACTTCTTAGCATTAGGACCAGCGTGGCATTTACTGTGTAATAAGATGTTTTAATTCTGATGGTATATTTTTGTAGTGGCATGTATACAATGGTATAGATTCAACTGTGTTTTGTTGCGAAGGATGTATTGCCATGTTTCCAACATTAGCAAAGAGAAACTCTGGGTAAAACTAAAAGTGTAACCGTGATAGTTAAGGAAGATACACAGCAATAAATGCTGCGGAATCCAAATAAATCTCGTTGGAGACTATCTCGGTAAACGGATACCTTTTGTTTTAATCTATATGTATGAACTTTTACAGGATTATTATATACTACGGAATGTTTTTAAAAATCGGGAAAGAATTCGTATCTGCTTTGAAAATGATGGATTGTTATTAATTAGTTATTAAAAAGAATTTCTTCAAAAAAAAGTATGCATGTAGTTAATGAAATTTCTATTTAAATTTGTTAATTTCGTTTGCTGTAAATATTTCAGATTATGCTAAATATGAACAAAGCAATTATAAGTAGTATATTAACTTAACATAAATTTAAATTAATTTTTTTATAATAGACCACAATCTCCAACACCCATACGCAACGCCACCGACAAATGCCAAGTAGATGTGAAGTTGAAACATTTTAATACCAATTTTCAGATGTACTAACGATTCTGCCATACTATTTTATTTATAACTGACTTTTCTGATTATATTCAAGACGCTACACAGTTATTTTATTTCTTCTTCTCTATTTTGATTTTATATTCGTTCGTAAGTTCAACTTTACACTTATAGATTTGTTGTTTCTTGTTTCTTTTCTTGACAAACATATTTTTAATGAATTTTCTAATCTCACTGGTTCTTCATTTCCTTTATTATTCATTCGTACTCTTAAGTATTTAAATATATCAAGTTATTTCAATATTCTTCCACTTACATATTTCTATTATAATTCTTAACAAATTATTTTGTTCCCTTTTTCAAATGTTGACATTATTATCTTTACTTTAAAATCTTTTGATATTTATATACGAGTAGTTGTTTTCATGCTTCAATATAAATATTCGCAATTAATTTTAAACCTTTTATTCCCGTATGCTTAAGCATCTCCAATATTTTGGTTGTAATATGGTGTTTTACTTAACATCCACCTCTGTACCACATTCTATTTCTCGTATTTCTTCATTATTTTGTTTGATAGCATTTTCATTTGTAACTATTTCATTAATATGAAAGAAAAAATTTTAATTCGTTAAATAGTCTTCTAAATCTTTTTCTTTTTCTACTTTCCTTCGATTCTCTAAACTTTTGACTTTAGCTTTAATTTTTTATACACCTGTCGCTCGTTCCTTCTTTCGAATACTTTTTCTATTTGCTCTTTTTGGTTTTTTTGTCGTTCCAGATGTAGTAATCTTGTAGCTCGATACATGTGCAATATGCAAAAATTGATAATCTTGTCCCTAATTGATGATTCCCTTCACCAACTCGTCTTTAAATTTGTTATTTTCTTCTAAACGCCTTCAGCTATTTTCATTATCATTGTTCAAATTTTTTTTTACAATTGGCTCTCTCTACTGGCTCCTGCTTCACTTTGTGATAAGGTCAGAAATACACTCTGTAAGATTCGAGTAATCTTTAATTATATCAAGTTAAGTAGTACTGGCGGACAAATGAAAAATATGTTGATATGTTACCTGATAATATGATAGCCAAATACGCTTTTAACCCTCTGTTTAAGATAATTTTCTCAAAGTAACAAAGATAGGAGCTGAAGTGCTACAGTGTGATGCTATGCAAGCCGCTCGGATACACAAACAAGTTTGTGATCGAGGATGGTATTAGAATGAGTGTATATTGGGAATATTCTTTTCTATGAAAATATACGTCTGTATATCAGATTGAGATCTATGCAATTATGAAATATGCGGAAGAAATTAACAGGATTGCTGACGAACATAAGCGGACCCACATTCACACTGATAGCCAAACTGCATTAGAAGCATTGAGAACGCCTAAGATCTCGTACAGGTTAACATGTAAATGCTGTAAAGAACTGGCACAACGGAATGTAATAAAGTTGCTATGTGAATCAGGATTTTAGGTAAAGACAGAAAATTAAAAGGCCGATGAGTTTTCCACAAAAATGCACTATCTAGAAACGAATAAATGAATGGATTAAAGCTCATCTCAGAATACAGGGTGTTTCAAAAAGAATATACGTATTTGGAATGCATATATTTATTAAACTTTAAGACATACGACACACATATTTACGAACCTCTCAGTTCAGATTACAGATGATCAATATGTCCTCCATCAGCGACACGAACAATATCACATCGATATTCAAATTCCTCCCATAATCGGGCAAGCATGTCCTTCATCACTGATGTTATGGCAGTACGGATCCGGTTCTTCAACTCTTCCAGGTTCTCTGGGAGCGGTGATATATAAACGTTGTCTTTAACGAAACTCCACAGGAAGAAGTCACAACCTGTAAAATCCGGTGACCGTGGAGTCCAGCTGAGACATACTAAGTCGCCAACTTCTTGACGACCAATCCAACGGTTCGGTAGAGTTTCATTCGGATATCCACGCACTTGACGACTCCAGTGAGGGGGGGGGGGTCTTGTTGAAAAATGAAGCTATCTTCGTGCAGCCCCGGAAACAACCGGTTTTGTAACATAGCGAGATACTGCTGACCGTGTTTCCATGAAAGAAGAATGGGCCGCAAACAGATGATCGCGATATCGCACAAAACACATTGATTTTAGGCGAACCTCGTACATGTTCAATGGCTGCATGTGGGTTCTGTAGACTCCAAATTCGAACATTGTCTGTATTTACCAGACTACTAACATGATGTTTAGTGTTATCATTGTTAATAGCATCATGAATCTCGTTACAAAACGTCACACGTTTCCATTTGTCATCAGGACGCAGAGCTTGTAACAACTGTAATTAGTACGGCTTCATAACCAACCGACGTCTCAAAACACGCCAAATTGTTGTTGTAGGCAGTTGTAACTCCCGACCGACACGACGAGTTGATTTTGAAGGATTACGTTGGAAAGCAGTTTGAATTCGTGCAACATTTTCTTCAGAAACACGAGAGCGCCCAGGACTCTCTCCTTTTCATACACATCCTGTATCTACAAACTGTCGATACCATCTGAAAATATTCCACCCATTCGGAGGATCAATTTGGTAGCTCAACCTGAAACGTCTTTGCACTGTAATCACGGGTCGGGTTTACTGTCATATTTTATTACAAAACTTAAAATAATGAGTATTTATAAAGATATTTTGAGATATATTACGAAATTATAAAAAAACAAAGAATGAAGCTTCCTATCATTAATAATAATAATTGTTTATATATTGTACTTGTCTCATCTTTGTACTACAAACAAACTCCAACTTGAATTTTCTCCGTTACTATCAATATAACATAAAAGTATTTTGATTTTGAAATATCGATCATACTTTAAAAAAAAAACCTGGTAACTGCTGTGTCAATAAAATTTCGTTGGCATATTTTTACAATTCTTTTAAAGTTTGACCTAATAACGTCTTTTGTTAATGAGGATTACAGCCTCTTGTCATGAAGCAACAAATTCAATTTGGCTGTAAAGTTATATAAAGGTACATCAAACAAAAATTGAAACAAATTATAGAACCAACACTCGCGGAAGCTTAGAGGGGATTCCGAAGAGGCAGGAGCATTAGATTTCATATTTTTATCACTAAACAAATTTTAGATATAAAAGGGAAAAATATATACATAGCGTTTATGGATTCCGAAAAGACCTTTAATAACACAAAAGAAGATTTTGCACGAAACTGGTTAATAAACAACTAATTAGAGTATGTTTAACAAGCTACAATGTGCAAGTTGATATTAAATTGTGTTTTAAGGCCCGTAAATTTATATTTTTTACTGCAAAGGATGTTAGTTTAGTACATCGATAAGCTTTTCTTTCTGATGACTAATGGTTTGCATTTATTTAAAATTATTCTTAAATATTTTTGTCTACGTACCAATGTACGTAAAAAATATCAATGTTATGTCGACTACTTAGCACTACTAAACTTAGAAGAAAAATGCATTATTAGTGACACCATCCGTTACAACCTACAAAACGTTCTCTTCATTTCATCATTTATAATCCAAACTTGCAAAGCATACATACATCCTCGACATAAAATTCGCATGAAAATTTAAGCATGAAAGATATTTTAGTGTTTCACGCGGAAAGTTTATATCCTGTCGCGAATATCCATGTAGAATCAAGCGTGCTAGTATGAAACATATTTGATGAAAATAGAAGATACGTATGTACATATGTGTTGTGTGTACATATGTACATACATTGGTTCATTTTCGTAAAAGCATAACTTATCTTAAAATATCGCTTCGGGTTAAATTTTCTTTGTACTTTTTTTATTGTAGCTAATAAACATCCGCATTATAGAACATGATAGATTATAAACAAAATAGATTTAAGTTGGAAAACGATGCGAAATCATAATTACGAGAATTTGAATAAAATTAACCGCCTCTGATTAACAGTAAATTCATATTTTTATCAGAATAATGGATTTTATAAGAGAAATTTGAGATTTATACGTCCATCTTTAAGTAAACAAGTACGTTCATGCAACGTACTTGTGTCATGACATTCTATTCCTTTTGTTAAAATACATAACGCACCTTCTCAAGTTAGTAAAATGTCTGCAAAAAACTTAACCAGTTGAAATTTCGGGTTGTAGCTCACGCACCCTATTTCTTAAAAGCCCCAAGTACCTTCCACTAATTCCTTTCTAATTTTTCCTTGATGTAAAGAAGTTTCGATCGAACAAAAAGCATGTTGCAGCGACGAAGTAGTATTTTGAGAGCCATGCGAAATATCATCACAAAAATGGCACAACGACACTTCGTCTTCAATGGTCAAGTGTGATGAAGGTGATCATCGTGCATACAGAGCTAATTCTTCTAACATATAAATTATATTAAGTTTAGATATTTCTACAAAAATTCCTGTAGGAAACAATCACAAAGACGGATAATATTTTTCTATAAAAAAGATATAGCAATTGATAAAACTTCTTTAGAAAAGAGTCAACATTGTATTTGATTGAATAAGGGATATAGTGAATTAGTAACTAATGTAAAGTCATAGTGTGGGAAGTCACTGTTTTATTAATGTACAAACATATGTATATCAAGCTCATAGCTATGCAAAAGTGTATAAAGTTCCAAGAAATATATTTGATAATTTAATCAGTTCAAGTCATAATAATTAATGATAATAATAATAATAGTTGTCAAATAGCTTCTATCAGTAAAACGATTCAATATTTTCATACAGTATTGCGTTTTCTGGTACTAAATGAATATAGTTCTTGAGCTACCTATGAAGGAATACAAATATAAAAACATATTTTTATTTTCTAGTATTACCACCTTTCACTTCTATAGACTTATATCATGTAATAGTTTTACAATTGTTCCTACACCAATAAAAGGTAATCAGAAGTATTATTTTCAAAATGATTTTCGCTTCTTCATTCTCCTGAAAGTGTTTTTCATAAAGCTTATTTTTTAGTTTATGATATTGAACATGTAGTAATTTCAAACAGCCACGTCTGGAAAATAATAGGAATCATATAATTGTTGAAAGATGTAGTCGTGAGCAATTTTAGGCAACAGCAGCGGTAAGAACAGGTAAATTATTGTGAATTAGTTTAATATATTTTTATTATCTGGCTTGTTGACTTTCGCGGTTGTTGTCTATGATTACTTCATCTTGGTTTTCGGGTTGAACACGTGTCCTGCGTACTAGTGCTGCCCACGTTTCGCCTTTAATTCCCTGAGACATATTTCGGGCTTAACTGTTGCTACTTCTGTTGTTGCGCTAAAACTAGTGTAAGTCTATTACGGGTGGGTTTATACGAAGATAGTTTGACAAGTAGTGAGAATGACACATAGGTTGCGCTCTAATTGGTAAAACAAATGCACTGCAATTTAGGTTGCCTATTTATATGTTAACATTCCGATATTTAGATAAATCGGTTGATTAGTTTATTTTTGGCAGCTGATTGAAAAAGAAGCAACACGTCGTTTTGTTAAAAAAACAGAGCGGTGATTAAATATTTCGTAATTAAGGGTATGAAAGCTACTGAAATAAAAGATGAGTTACGGGAAACATTAGGTGAATCTGCTCCATCATCCGCCACAATAACTAGATGGGTAAATGAATTTAAACGTGGTAGAACAAGCTGTGTTGATGATGCGCGCTCTGGAGCACCCAAAATCGTGACATCTAAGGAAATGATTATAAAAATCCTTAATATTATTACGCAAGATCGACGACTCAAAGTGAGAGAGATAGCAGACATGGTAAACATTTCAACAGAATGCGTACACCACATTTTAACGAAAGAATTAGGCCTTTCCAAGCTTTCGGCAAGATGGGTGCTGCGATTGCTTACTACTGATCAAAAGTTCACTCGTTTGCACATTTCCAATGAGTGTTTGAACCTTTATAAGCGGAATCCGGTTGATTTTTGTAGGCGATTTGTTACTTGCGATGAAACTTGGATACACTACAGTACACCCGAAACTAAACAACAGTCGAAACAATGGTTAGAACGTGATTCTGCACCTCCAAAGAAAGCGAAAACCACTTTATCGGCAAACAAGGTGATGGCATCAACTTTTGGGATTCGAAGGGCATTTTGCACATTGATTACCTTCAGAAAGGTGCCACAATAAACGGACAATATTATGCAGAACTTCTACAAAAATTAAATATTGAGATTCGTGCTAAACGGCCAGGAATGGCAAAGAAAAAGATTCTGTTTCACCAAGACAACGCTCCTTCGCATATCAGCACAGTTGCGATGTCCAAAATCCACGAGTTGCATTTCCAATTAGTACCCCATGCGCCTTATTGGCCGGATCTACCCCTTCCGACTTCCACCTTTTTCCAAAATTAAAAACGGCACTAGGTGCAAGCCTTCCGGAATCGCATTTTAGAGATGGCATAAGGGCATTGGAGCACCGTTGGAATAAATGTATTGCTTTTTTAGGAGAATATATTGAAAAATAAAAATTATTTTGTATTTAAAAAATTCCTTTTTCTTTTCCATTCTCACTACTTGTCAAACTATCCTCGTATAAGGTTGTTGTTGGTTACCGATCAATGGGGCATTGTGATTACTATGGAGTTATAGGTAGTATCCGTCATCTTGAGTTAGTTTATTGGGACAGTTTAAGATTAGGGAAAATTTCTATTTCATGGAATTTTCGGCCATTGTAATGACTGATTTGGCTAGAATTGAATTGGATATGGGCCCTTTACAACGTATGGTCAGTTAGTGCACAACCAGCTACGTGCAGTAACCTATTCGCTCTGTTTCGCCAATATATCAGTCTTTTACTAATAAGGAGTTCGAAAGTTTCGAATAGGGTTTAAATATGATTTTACTTTTGTTTTTTAAGTATTCTATTGATGCGGTCAATGATGCCTTGAATGGGATATAAAAAGAGGAGAGGAAATTTGCTGAGAGGTTAAAATGTCAGCTTATGGTCTGTTGGATATTATGTATTGACCAACCCGGAAGCCGGGATGAATTAACAATGTAGTAAGGACTTAAAATATTGTCCATTAATTACATTGGTGTCTTTAAAATCCATTATCAAAGCATGATTAAGAAATCGATGCTTGGATCGTCATTGGGTATGCAACAAATGATTGTGCCTGAAAGATTAGATGTTGCATATTTTATTATTTTTATTATTTTAAGAATACAGGTTCTACTCTGATTGCAATTACTTCGAATAGTTGGACATAATGTATTTCGTCTTCACGAGGTTCTGTTTCCCATTAAAATCTCTTCGATCATTCTTTTATCGTAGAAATCAAAGAAAAATGTTATCGTATCCACAATATAATTGTGTTGATTTTAACGTGGCGATAAAGTTTATTAACATATCAATCTCTATGTACTTTGATACCTACATCATTCACTCGATTGTCATTCATATACTGAAAATATTGCAAACCTAACATTTTTACCCCGTTCTATAAAGGCATTTTTGATATGGTACAATTTTATCGCAACTATACCGACAAAAAAAATTGTGGAGATTGATAAGCATTCCTCTGAGATACGGTATTAGCTAGGAACTATGCCATAACAACAATCAATTTTTATTATTAAAACATTTATAATTTAAGCGGATTTAATTTCAAGTAAGAAGTATTATGCATACAATTTTAAACTATTATACTATACTTACCCAAGGACTCTCCATATTTCATAACTTAAAACAGTCATCCACGCAAAGGCAGACAAAAAAGTGAAAGCAACGGCAAAAGCTGAAAACATGATAAACATAAATATATTGTAGAAATATGAAGCTCAAGTGAATAAATATTTGGTGGTATGTATTACACGCGTCTTACCAAATGCAAGGATTATTGCGACAGTCAATGTGTTAAATAATAAGTAGACAACATTGACGTAAAAACGCATATTAATCTACACATTTTATTTTTTCATAAAACCAAAGTTTCTAATATATAAATATCCTTGAAATACAAAGAACATTGAAAAGTTTTGTAATATCGAACAATATATTGTCTTATACTGTCACAAGTTCAATGTAGCTAGAAACCAAGTCGAGCCTACACTCGAGTCAATAGCTGTCTCTTGGTGTTAAAACGAAATATCAAAGAAATTTAGGCTACAACTTTACTCCGAATTGAATCAATTCGTATTATTCTGCACAAGTATCTTCAAGTGAAGAAACTTTGTTATCTTTGGGTACTATATTTCTTAACCAATTAGCAGATTTCATGATGCATTTCATGATATTGCGTTAACAAAATCAAAGATAGGTGAAAGAATCTCACCTTACTACTTTTACGTGCCCACTTAAGTACAAATAAAGCCAAACCAGCCCTTTCATTATTAAAGAGCATCAATGTATTGTTACGTTATTTTGCTAATAGATACATTACTATCCATATTAATATTACTGTCGTGGAAAGCCTAAATAATATCAATTACCTAGTGTAAAATATGTTCCTCTGTATTTAATAATTTGTTACTTTCCCCAATCTTAGTTCTATTCGACGTTCTCATATTTATTCGTGTTTATGTAACTGGATATAGGGCGTTTTGAAGCTTTTTAGCTAGATCCTTCAAATTGAAAGTGTGTCTTTTAACCATCTTCATCTTCAGCACACTTTAGAATTTTTCTAATTTCTTCTCTTGTAGTCGTTTTTTAGAGCTTTAAGTACGAATTAAGTAAGAATGTTTGAATACGAATAGATTTTGGTAGCAGTGTTTTAGTACCAGACTAGATACGAATTTTAATACCTTTCATGAGTAGAGCGGTCAAGGTTCCTTTGCCGTCTAATCCAATAATTTTCATATTGCGGGCCACCAGCTGGGTATTTAGTTTTTCCATCTTTACAACGCTCTGGCCTATAGTTTCTACATCTGTATCGAGTATTTCGCAAGAATCCGCTCTACAACCTAGATCTTGCTTCAGGCGATTTTGCGTTGTTTTCCCATATGAAGAACCAGCTAAAAGGTACTCCTTCTTAGCCTGTATTCCAACGACGAGTGTACGCAGCTTTCGGAAGAGACATGAAAGGGTTAATTTGATGACTAGCTTCGAAGAGAGGACATGTGCATAAAATATGGCGGAAATTACACAGTCTGTGGCAGAAAAAACAGAACTTAGTAGAAAAAAATTTAGTAATTCTTAGTGGCACCATCTATTAAAAAAGATATGCGTCGGTATGGTAGATCTTTCACTAATGTTATGTCAAAATATCATGACATTTTCATTATTAGAAGCAGAGAAATCGTTAAGTAACCAAAATGCGAAGTTTAGACCACCTTCTTAATGCAAGCACAAATAAACATTTGTTGTAAAGTATATATGTTTTTGTTAAATTATCGACTTTTGGAAAACAAAAGTGTTGTTCGCCATCGCATTTTTTCCTATTTACTGTGATTTGGAGAAACTTATATCGAAGTATTTAAACTATTAAAATAATATAAGAAAGTAAATGATATAGAAAATTTTGTGCAAAAATTGAATTATTTGATAGTTCTCACATAAAAATAGTATACTAGGTGTACCGGAGTCATTACCGGTTTTTCTAACAGATATCGCTGTCCTTAAGTACGCAATGTTATGATTTGACACATATGTTATTTTATTCTACTGGCATCAAGCTTCAAAGCCATACATGTTATACTTTGCGAAAGTAACAGTTATAGGTTTATACCTCTTTGAAAATTTAGAGTTTCGTGCCTCAAAAAGTGGTAGAAACATATGAGGGGGGGTTTCTACAATTCAAAAGTGGTGATTCCGATGCGCAAGACAAAGAACGTTCTGATAAACCGAAAAAGTTTGAGATGTGAAGCGACAGGAGTTACTGGATGAAGACCCAACCCAAACTCAAAAACAATTAGCAGAAGCGTTAAATGTAGCCCAAGAAACGATTTCGAACAATGGGAAAAATACAAAATATGGGAAAATGGGCGCTACATCAACTGAATGACAGGCAAATAGAAAGTTGAAAAATCGTCTGTGAAACACTGCTTCAAAGGTATGATCGGAAGTGATTTCTGCATCAAACAGTGACAGGTGATGAAAAATGGATTTATTTCCACAACAAAAAATCATGGTTATCACCAGCTCATCGACTCCAAGGCCAAATCGTGTTGGTCGCAAAACAATGCTCTGTGCTTAGTGGGACCAGAATGGCATGGTGTACTACGAAATGTTGAAACCTGGTGAAACAGTTAATACTAATTGCTACCGACAACAAATCAATTTGAACGATGCATTGGTGGACGTCCAGAATGGGCCCGAAGACACAGTGCAGTAATTTTACAGCACAATGACGCTCCGTTTCTTTTTTACGAAAAAACCAGCAAGTAATTTTCGGTACGCCTGGTATATGTTCCTTTAATTTGAGCTATAATCCAGTTTTCAAATATATCAGTCCCCTAAAGTTCAATATTAAACAACAAATTAGACATCCTATAGGTTAGGGTTTGAAAAAGTTACATTTATAAGCAAGTGAATTAGTAAGTTTATATAAAATTATTCCGTGTATCTGAAAATATGATGTACCATATATTTCTTTTTGCTTGTTAATATAATAATAATAATTACTGTTGGTATTTCAAATCAACACACGACGAAAGATATTTAAACTTTAACACAAACGCCCTGTTAAAATATTTTATATTTTTTGGATAGATTAGGTGTATATTCAATTCATACGTATATTGACTTGTTGATATATTTACTTTTTACATCCTTATTCTTTGTTTTTCTTCGTGCGTGATTGTATTTATTTTATTTATATTTTTAATTAATTGATTAATAAATTTTTCGAGAAACTGTTTTTTCTGAGTATATATTTAATTTTTCTTGTAATGTTTTTGATATATACTTTATTTGGTAATGCATAGTATCTGTTTTTTCTGAGTACATATTTAATTTTTCTTGTAATGATTTTGATATATTCTTTATTTGGTAATGCATAGTATTAAGTGGTTGATGACACTAATTTTATATTTTAACATTAAAAAAATTCTGTTAAAATATAAAATTACTATCATCGGCCAATATATAGGTGGATACATATATTTAAAACATTTCAAGCAAAAAAATGCTCAGAAAAAAAAAACAGTTTCTTAAAAATTTATTGACCAATGAATTATAAATAGAATACAATCGAACCTCAAAAGAAACGAAGAATTAAAGGTGAAAAAACCGAGAATATCGAGACAAAATACATATCAATTGAGTATGCACTCAATATATTAAAAAATATACAATAAATTTTGGAATGGTGGCACAAAAATTACAATGAAACTAAACAACATCTATTCTTCACTAACGCAAATTTATTATTACATTTTTTATTGTATTCTATTTTTAATTCATTGGTCAATAAATTTTTAAGAAACTGTTTTTTCTATGCATTTATTCAATTTTTCTTGTAATGTTAAGCCTTTTCCAATAAATTAGCAATATTAATATTTTGCTAGTTAAATGTTGACAAAATGGATATTTTTCAGATTTTTATGATTGCATTTATATTGATGAGAAATGGTTCTACTCAAAGAAAAGCAAACATTAACGTTCTTATTACATAATGTTGAATGAACAAGAATCACATAGAATACCCAAAGGTTGGCAGCTGTAGCAAAAACGTTATGATCCTCATTGAAAGGAATAGAATTTTTTTGTGTAGAAATTGATATAGAGCTATTATATATGGAACATCGATAACAAAAAATGAAATTAGTGCAGCAAAATGGAAGAAAATAATTTTTGAAAATGTAATACCAGTAATAAATATTAGTTATAAGCCAAATAATGTAAAAACACAAAACTCCATAAAAGAAGGGTCTATGCAGTCTATGCCTAGGTCTTGGATTTCTTAACTTAATTCATTAATGCAACATAAAGCTACGCTGAAAGCAGTCAATAAATTGTTCGAATATATTCAAAATACTAAAATGTATTATACGCAAAAATTCTGTTTCTCTAACACTGCAGCAATGTCTAGAAATACTATTAGTGGATGATACTATTTTTACAAAATTTCTGATATTAATAAAGCAAATCTTTGATTGCAAACTATTTTCGCATGTTAACAAGAAGCTTTAGCGAAAACCAAATCCTTAATCAATTAATATTTAATTTAAGTTGCTTGCATTACTAATTGAATTGTAAGTTTCAAAATTGTTTTACTTCATTTAAATTTTAAATATACACTATATTTTCGGAGAAAAATTATTCGAAATGTGTATCATATTTCCCGACCACAGGAGTATTCTGTAAATATTCATACCAAAAATATCACAAAGATTCCCGGGATATGGACGGAATTGTAATGACGTTAGCATTACAAAAGCTACGAAAAGACAGCTGCAATATGTTATTATAATATTTCCAATTAAATTTTTTAAATCTGGCAGTATGAAATATCCAATTATTGTTAATAAAAGGCATATGCAAGACACAACCATAAATGCTCCTTTCACACCGGCTCTTGAATCAATTCTCTTATTATCCATCATACATAATAATATTTCATGCTTCTGCTGGGTTCTTAATTCAACGTATTCCATACAATAATAATTATCTTCTAATTCGTAACGTCTCCAAACTCCCAATTCACTTATTTCGAGAGCACCATCTTCAGTAATATGGTATTTATACTTTTCTGTTCCCAAATATCTCTTGCATTTTTCGGTTTTCAAAATGGCGTTGAAATGCTCTGCAATTAAAAGATTATTTAATTAGTATTATTAATTTAATGCACAATAATAATTAATAGTATAGATTTTATAGTTCCTTGACTATTCACATATTTGGGACTTTGTTATCTCGTAATATACATTCAAGTATATGCTTTCTGTTGCAAAACAAAGAATTGTAAGTAGTTCATTCTCATTCACTCTATATTAGAAACGATTTGTTAAAACCATTTTTGTATGGGAAACTGAATGCACAATCAGTCAAATTTATAGCTTCTATATAAATTTCATTGGTTAGTAAATTCAATTTCCCATATAAGAAATCAATAAGTTGAATTCAATAAGTAATGAATATTTCGTTAACTCCCTTCAACAATGATACGAACCTTCGATATAAAAGTCATTGGCATACAATAGCGATGTACATAATTGTTATATTTTTATTTGAGAGATCAAAAAATCTCTTTCTTTATTGTCTCCGATCCAATGTGTATTATTGAATATGAGTAGTTTCGCAGTGTGTCTAAATACATAAAAACAAATACAAACTTTACGGTCAGACTGCAAGTACTTATAAATTGTCACCTTTCAACACGCTAACAATAGATTAGAATATTATTTAGCGAAGAATGGCAACGTTTACAAAGCATTGATATGGCCTTCGTAACTGATGTTCGTGGCCTTCCCGGCCTCTCAGCATCCTTCACAGTTAAATTTCCCCTTTGGAATTCTCTATACCACCTGAATATCGTTGTGCGATGTGGACAAACATCACCTAGTGCAAGAGTAATTTCTTCGAAGTACTGGTCTATGTTTAAACCACGCACGAAATTATAACGCAAAACTGCTCTTATCTCATTTCGTGACCACGATGCCATCGCAAGCAATTTACTCTCTCACTGCTAATGAATAACTGAGCCCATCGACATGGCGCGGCGACTACTATGCGCGTATGAACATGTCTCAACATGCAGCCACAGCTTCCTACTATTCATTGTTGCGTCATATTGCAAAACATTCCTAGTACCCTTTGTAGTAATCTAACATCTCAAAAATTCATTAACTTTTGACACACATCATATTTTCCTGAATAAAAATTTCAACATTCATATTTTGGTGCCCAGAAGAGTATACTTTATTTCTGAGGATGTTTGGAATACAGAGTGCTATAAAATGTCACTGAAAAGAATTTAAAACACAATAAATATATATATATATATATATATATATATATATATATATAAGGCCACATAAAAGGTATTAGTGGCATATTTTATACGCAAAATTTTAATTCACCAGCAAGTTTATGGTTTGAGTGTCCGAAGCATAAAGTTACAATCTTTTTGAAAACTGGAGTCGATATTGCAAAATATGCTACTTTAATATTATTTCTTAAAAGAAAAAAATTAAAATAATAAAATATATGTATAAATTTTTATAGGAATTACCTGATATACAATATTTGAATGTAAAAGTAGTCACGATATTTAAAATAACGAGTACGTGTAGAAAGGAGTTATAAAATATGAAGAATGAACAAATTTAATACAACGGATCTGTTCTAATAGTCAAAATGCCTAATAACAAAAGCATAATTGGTAGAACTCATAAATATTAATTATAAAAAGGAAATAATCAATTTTCTTTTCTTAAATATTTATTGAAAATATTTGAGGTTACGATCAAAGAGTCAGATATAAATATTTTACAGTTTCCGGAGTTCTATGGATTTCCACTACAGCAGCAGTATCCTAATATTTTATTATAGAAGGCAGGCTCAAAAATTGCATTAATCTTCAACGTTCTAATTGTAGTCCTCATTTGTAAATTAAAAATATCAATCCTTATTATTGAAAACAAATGAGAAACTACAATTGGAATTGATTGCAGTTTCTTATTTGTCTTCAGTAATAAAGATTGATATTTTTAATTTAATTACTGGTCAAATGATTAATAAACACAACTTATGATTGTTATAGTTAAATAAGTAAACAAGATAAATTAATCGATCCTGCAAAAAATAATAATTTACTGGAAATTAATTATAACTAAACTACTTGCTATTGTACTTGCAGTTATTTTATTAAACATAACTACTATCGTTATACACATTTCCAATGTTTAAGCAAGTTATTTTAGCTGAAAAATTGTTCTGACTAATCTTATTGCAAGTTTTAGTGAAAATATTAACAAATTCTCTAAGTTCAGATGAACATGTGTATAATCTAATCTACCGGAGTAGATAATAAAATGTAATTGAACTATTTTTGTTAATTGATTATATTCTGTACATTCTTCTTTTACGAAAACACATAAATTGGTTATCTTAATTATTTTGTCAATGCACACATTCACTATGTATTGTCCTAATTAGTAAATTGATTTTTGGAAATCGTAGTTTTCCCTAGTAATTTTTCTAATACCATGAATCTCTTTCCAGATCCTTTTACGCGACATTATTTTAGTTATTTTTTTTTTATTTTTTGTTTTCTCATTTTTGGATTGTGCTGTCAGTGCGTATATTCTCATGTAGAGAGTAACTTTTCATATTTATGTTAACATATTATATTATTATTAAGTAAATACTTAATACAGGATAAATATCCTGTAATTTGAATTTAATACTGTTGGTTAATAAAGAACTATAATTATTATTATATTTGATTAACTGTTTATTAATAATTTAATTACACCTTATGTGATCGTCGTAATGTAATTTAATATATATTCATAATATAACACTACAACATATTACTTAATTATATATAATAGTTAATTCTCATGAGAATGTTATTTAAAGATGCATTCATCCACGAGAGCGATAAGTCATAAACAAAACCAATGTGTAACGTAAAGTTAGTTAATCGTATTGTATAATTTATTAAATGTACTTGTTTTCTCTGTCAAACGAATAAAAAAAATTTTTAATTGATTTTTTCTTTTTAAAACTGGTGCAAGAAAAAAATGGGAGAAAAAAAATGGAGAAAATAGGAACAGGTTACGGTTGCCTATTGAGCAGATCTGGTTACCCTGTTCGTTGTATCTTTAATACTAACTCACGACAAGAAGCAGATGTTTTGGACGGCTGATTTTATTTTATTAAATACGATTCACGTATTTAATAACGTTACTGAAATCTGTTTCATTTCGTTGAAACTCCCTTGAAATTACGGGCATCCCTAGTTTGTACTTAGATTTAAACAAGGGCAAACCAAACGAAAAACAAACAAACTGGAATAGTTAATTGCAAGCATCAAAGAATTAAATTCAAACGAAACAGTGAAAACCGACACAATGAATTACCGTAACAGCATGTAAAACACTGTACAAAATAAAAACATTCTCCAAGTAAAAGAAGTAATATTCTAAACCACCTTAGACAGACTGTAAGATTTAGAAAAAACATAAATTTGTTCAAGAAGCGAATTAAACACCATAAGAAGGTGTAAAAAACTATTTACAGTTATTTCGCAAACAAATTTTGTACAATTATTTAAGTCAAGAATTTGTAAATATAAAAATGTTACCAAAAGAAAATCTAGTACAATTTCGACATCGATTATAAAATGAAACGGTGTCAATATCGTGTTTCTCAGTACAGGACTTATTTTAGTTGTTATTCCTTTAATATATCGTAAGAAAGAGTGCTCATTCTTTTGGTTCTAGTTTTTCGACGGCTTATTTGTTTTGCAGATCGTCCTGCTGCTCTAAATGTTTGCTTCTATGATAGAATTATTGTCAATGTTTTCATTTTGTTCAGTTTATGCTCTTCATCTGTAAGTTTTTGTGACTTGTAATTAGAATTTTTCTAACCGCATAGTTGTTCTGGGTGTTCTATTCGTATGTGTTGGTTTGCGACAGGCCATGGAAGCTATTATTCTGGCTTCTTTCTGGAAGTTCATTTTGTTGTTCATTCTCCATGGTAAAATTGATGTTCGGGTGTACGCTCTTCAAGTGCTCTAAGAATTTGTTTAGCTCTTCTTTCCCTTGTGGATATATTACAAACGTATCGTCCACATGTTTGAGCCACATTTTGGATTTGTATTCAGCTGTTTGTTATTCAGCTCGTTCAAAATACTCCATGAAAAGGTTTGCTAGTGCGGGAGATATTGGTAATTCCATGGGCGTCCATTTAATTTGTATGTAGTGTTGTTCTTCGTAAGTGAAATAAGTGTTTCATAACAGTGTTTTGTGAGATTAATAATATAACCTGGCGGTTTGCATTCCTCTTGAATTGCGTCAAAGTTTCCTTCAATTGGTACTTGTGTAAATTAAGACGTTACGTCAAAACTCACTAACATATTCTCTTCAAGGTGTAAATCTCTTATTAAGTTGATGAAATGCCTGAAGTTCTTTGTGTATGACGGCGTAAGTTCTAAGAACTTATATATGTATGTGTACATATTTTATACTGAGTATCCCATGACATGATTGCCACAACTTAAAGATGTGTTACTGAAACAATTTCAAGTTAAAAATGTTGAAACGGAATTACTAGCATTTGAAGCTTTAGATCAGGTATGGCCAACCTTTGATATATTGTGGGCCAAACTTTAATGTGCAAATACGTTCGCGGGTGATCATAATTTTTAGCGATAGATATCAGACATGAAACAATACGACAATGTCTCGCGGGTCGAATCAAATCTTACAACGGGCCGGATCCGGCCTGTCTGATACGAGGGAGCGTTTTTATATTCGCGGAATGAGCGGGTTGTAGAGGAGTGAGTAGGCGCATTGGGGGCGTGGACTGTGCAGCGACTCATGATTAGTATAAATACGAAGTTTCATTGTTATTAGACAGTTAGTCTTTGAGCTATCGTCAACCAAGTAACATAATCAGGAGTGAAAAGTGAAATATGGAAAAAATCGAATATCGTGCCGTTATAAATTTCCTTACCAGGCAAGGAAAATCAGTCGCGACCATAATGAATGAGATGTCATTGGTTTACGGCGACTCTTGTCCAGGAAAAACCATGGTGTACAAGTGGCATAGTTTATTTAAACAAGGAAGGGAATCCCTTGAAGACGATCCGAGGCCGGGCAGGAGCATTGAGGTGACCACGCCAGCACTTATCCAAAAAATTGAACAAATTGTACTCGAAGATGCTCGACTAAAGAAGAAACGACTCGCAGAAATGGTTGGAGTATCCGATACAACAATCTTTAAAATCCTACACGATCATCTCGGCATGTCTAAGGTCAGCGCAAGATGGGTGCCAAGAATGCTCACGCCGCCGCAAAAACAACAGCGCGTAGAGTGTTCGCGTGCATTTTTGGACCTCTGTAATGAAGACAAGGATGGTGTATTGAGTGGAATTGTTACTGGAGACGAAACTTGGGTTCATCATTATGAACCTGAGTCCAAATAAGACTCCATGCAGTGGCATAAAAAGGGCACAGCACCTCCCAAGAAATTTAAAGTGTCACAATCAGTTGGGAAACTCATGGCAACGGTATTTTGGGACTCGGAAGGAATATTGTTGATTGATTATAAAGATAAAGGTGTTTCTATAACCGGAGAATATTACGCTTCAATATTAGAGCGACTAAAAGAAGCCATTAAAGAGAAAAGACGGGGAAAATTGACAAAAGGTGTTCTGCTTTTACACGACAACGCGCCCGTCCACAAGAGCCGCGTTGCGTTAGCTACCCTGCATAAGGTGGGCTTCGAAATTGTGAATCACCCACCCTACAGCCCAGACCTGGCCCCGAGTGATTATTGCCTGTTTCCGAAAATGAAAAAAGAGCTGCGGGGTAAAAAATTTACTGCCGATAATGAAGTCAAGGAGGCAGTTTCGGCGTATTTTGCAGATAAAGAGAAATCATTTTTTTATGAGGGTATAAATAAATTAATTGAAAGATGTGAAAAATGTATCCGTCTTGCAGGTGAATATATTGAAAAAGAAAAATAATTTGGTTTTTTTATTTCCACCCCTTGTCCCCCATTCCGCGAATATAAAAACGCTCCCTCGTATCTATCGTTAAAAGTTATGAACACTACTTTAAAACACTACTTTAAAATGCACTACTTTTAAACGCGGCCCGCGAACGTATTTACACATTGAAATTTGGCCCACAACATATCAAAGGTTTCCCATACCTGCTTTAGATAATCCTACTAATGCAGTGACTACGTATTACTGACTAATGTCTCATTGGCCCATTTATAATGAAAGAACGTCTCACGGCAGTTCGTTATTTACGTATCCTAGAAAACGATCTTACAACATTACTGGATGACGTTCCTCTTAAAGTAAGACGACGAATGTGAATATAGTACGATGGCGCACCTCCGTACTTTGGTAGACAAATATACAAAGATTAGAAGATGTTCAGTAGTTGCTTGGCCGCCAAGGTCACCAGACTTAAATCTAAAATCTATAAAACTTACGAAGAGGCTGAAAAATTTTGTTAATGGACAACAAACTCGCAAAGAGAGAACTCATTGCTAAAATTATGGATGTTGCAGAAACTATTCCTGCTGATCCTGAAACTATTAGCAAAGCTAGAAATTTTTAACTGTGGCAATTATTACTTGCCGAACTTTTATAGGACATTTCTAATTATACTAATTTATTGTACATAAGAAAAAACACTTCTAGTACAAGTACATCTGTAGTGGAATGATGTACTGAAACAACAACGCCTTTTATTATTCTGAAGGAGATTCTCTCCTCGATTTTTCAAGATTAGAGAAATATTTTTACGAAAGACATCACTTAGTAATGTTGTATTTTATTCCAATACCTACAGTACTTATAGGCCGTATTCTGTAAACATTAATATTGGCCTAAGCTGAGCCTTGGCCTTACCTACAAATTAGTGAATAGTTCAATTGACTGTTCATATCACCGAAACTTTCTGCTATTTCTTTTACATCAGTATATTATGCCTCCACATTTAACCTGCCAACAGCTAGGACCAATGTGTTGTCGAAGTCGTCTGTGCACCATAGAACATGCAAACTTATTTATAGTGGTATGGTATTTGCACCAGTGAACTAGTTGATGAATCTATTTCTATTGTTCTCTTTTCGGTTGTAGTATTCCATAAAGAGCTTTTTTTGTCTATTCGTTGTATAAGTATATACATATTTATAATATTTAATTTATAGCTCACTATGGGGAAACTTACTATGTGGAAATAGCATGTGAAGTAGTTGAAGTATTAACTTCCTCTTCCTTTTCCTCTTGCTCTGCCAACAAAGCGTAAATATGACTTAAGTGTGTTCAACTAACAATAAACTTGAATGTATTATTTCCCTTATTTTGACCGTCTATCCACTGACACAAATCTTCGATATTCAAATGAATGTCTTTCTCTTGGCAACAGTATCCATGATTTTCGGAAAATAAAGTGTTGGCACTATAGCTGATGACCATTTTTGGGTATTACAATTTTGCCCATATCTAGCCAAAACTTTTGGTTAAAGATACTATAGTTAATTAGACAATTCCCATGGCTGGATTGGACAAAAATTATGTCCATTAGGTCTTTTAATGAATTTCTAAATACCTGATCCTTGGAAACAGTATTCAACAATTGTTGTTTTATATCGCTATTTCGTCTATGCAGTTTGGTAGAAAAGATAAGCAAACGACTTTTTTTTATCATCACTTTTTCTAACGCATGGAGCCTTTTGTGATAAATTAGGATTCTTGAGCTATTTTCTCACTCAGGGACAGTTTTAAACGTTTTGCTTTCAGAAAAATTGCTTTTACATGCCGCTTTTCAGCATTAATAACAACGTAACAATAACAGGTTATAATCGTACCTTAAAAAGTGTTATTTGTATATACAAAAGAGTAAAAAAATATATTTGCGTTTATTGAATGAGAATGAATTGTTACCAGAATTTGCTGAGTATACACGCCCATACTCGTGATCTGATTAAATATAATCATTGGGAGAATTGTTACTAAAGATTGTATGTTGAAATCTGAATTAATAATCCAATTAGTTAAAATGATATAATTTATGAACTAGATGAATTGAATTTACCGTGGCTTCAATTAAATTCTTATTAGAAATGACAAATGACAATTTTTTTATTTGAAATAACAAATAAATAATATAAATTCAATAGTTGATGGCAGGTCTATCATCAGTACAACTAAAAATGAACAAGGAAAAGATATGCAACTTAGAAAAAGATGTAGACAAAAATATATGCAATTGTGCTTCTATATATGGGAGCATCACGGCAATAATAGTATTGGGAAATACAAATACTCTATAAAAACTTATACTATAAGCAATTATACCCTTTATTTTTTATGCATCAACATGAATGTTAAAGGAAATTAAAATACTCAAATTTTGTTCTCTTTTTGTGAAATGTGCACATTATGCGTCTCCAATGCAATAAATATATCGCCAAAAGTAATACAATCTGTAGGAGCACCGGGTTCCATATGCAATTCAATTTTATTAAAATTTTATCTCGAATTAGGCAATTCTATGGGCAAAAAATCTGTGAATATATAGTAATCTTAAAACATTCTAATAACTTAAACCCTGATGATCCCTGTACAGAATATCTATCCATCCTGTACCTCCAAACAGCTCAACTGTAACTGTAACGCTCCATTACCAATAATATTCCTATATAAACCCATCTGCAACACACACCAGTTTCAGTACAACAACAAACGAAAGTAGTAGCAGCAGTTTAAGTCCTGAGTATGTCTCATACAAGTGAAGACGAAACGTCGGTAGAAGAAATATTGAAAACGCGGTTCCAATCCGGAAACTAAAATGAAGGTCGATCTTAATTTAGAAAATTGAATTTAATCAAAAGAAAAGGAAAGAATTGGTTCTGAATTCAGAATTTAAAGAAATTAGGAATAACATACAATGTAAACAATTATGTTTACTGATAAATGGTACCAGATAACAATCATAACGTCTTCTATTTTTCTAATTCCAACTACATTTTTTTGAACCCGATAAAATTTATGTGATGACTTAAGTAGAAAATGTTCTATATTTAAATTTTTTTGCTTCGATGGTGGCAATCCTTTCCAGACTTATCTATTACGTTTTCGACTTCATCTCTTAAGGATGCTTCATGTAAAGAAGACAAAATTTTAGAGAATTAATTGAATATTTAGTACTGCAGTCAAGCAGATTATTTCTGTTTTTTAAAAATAAATAAACTTGCAAATTCACAATGGGTGTAGACATTTTGTTAATTGTCTAGGATTATTTTGTCCATTTTACAAGCTAGTTTTGCGTCATTAATTCTAGATAACCGTTCTTTATATAGCCCTTATTTATTGCAGCAACGTACCTAAACTCTATAAATCAATAATTGAGTTCTGCATGAAAATTTAATTTGAAGATGTATACAGTTTTCTATATACTAACCTTTGGTCTAGCAGTTTTATGTCCTAATATGTCATACTTGTTTTTTTCAAGGCACTCCTCTTCTCTATTCACATCCTTTTCCAGCGGTGCTCTTCGCAATGCAGTTTTGAAAAGCTTCTTTAGAAATGTCTTTCAATACCTGTGACGAATTTGTTTTCATATCATGAATGAACTCAAATCAGCGGTGAACAATGGTGAACGAACCATGTCACAACTTTGGTCTCGTTTAAGGATTTTTTTCACGATTGTTATGCAAATGTCTGAATAGTAATCAAGATTGGCTGTTGACCTCGAATAAAACATTCAAAATGTACAATTCCATTAAAATCCAAAAAAACCGTGGACCATCATTTTTACTGAGATCACTCAATTACCAGCCCACTATGACGGCTAAAACTTTGTTTCAACGTTGTAGCCGAAGGCTCAGCTTCCTTTTGCTATGATTTTTTTGTTTAAATGAATCGTCACTGTTGATTTGTTCAAAAAGTTGCGGGCAAACCGCCAATTGTTTGGTCATCAAACGAGAAACAAATTTTTTTTGCAACATGATGCATGTTCAGTTTTTCGGTTATATCATAGCATGACTCTATTAAGGTGTTAACCTCTTCTTTGACTTCTCTGTCAAACGACGGTTTGAACGCACCAGGTCTTTGATTTCCCGAACCTGGGCGTCATTAGTTGAAGTCGAGAGCCCACTTAGTTGAAGATCATCTTGAAAGGTTTCCGTAAAAGTCTTCCCGAGTTTTGTGCAAAATTTTATGTTCCATCGTTTCTCTTGAAAATCGCATACTGCGATAATACTTAAGAACACTAATATCTTACAGCCAAGTAACAGCACGAAAAATAGAGGAGACAGCGAGATAATGACAGCAGGATTTTAATTTTACTTCTTCTATTTTGCCAAAAATAGAAAAGCGCTTTTTTCGAAGTTGAATTATTGAACACAGGAGTAAAATATCTAAATAGCTGCTTCTTAATATATTTAACCATATTTGACAAAGATGCTACCCAAGCAAAGTATGTATGTATGTATGTTTTTATATTTTTAAAGAAAGAAGAAGTTATTTTCATGAAAACTATAAATGATTTTTGTACATGTATAGAGGTGTTTAAATTTCATATCTTCAAGTGTCAATGTGACCAATACAGATTGTTAAAATTCCCTCTTATTCTTTTTCTTAATTGCTGCACATAACAATTGTTTTACCACATAGGCTTCATCAGATATTTGATGAAAACTGCATAAATTCTAACGTACACTGTAAAACGTTATGGGTACAATATTTTATACAATATGTAATAAACTTAACTTATGACCAACTAATAAATTTAGTATTGGTGAATCATTTGCCTTTGTTTATTCATTTATTAAGTAGTTTGATTTTTTTAGTTTATTAATTTCTAAATATTCTAATAAATTTATAGTAATAACTAAATTAGCCCACCTTACAATTTTAGAGCTTTAACTAAATAAAATCCAAACCCAAGAAATTTAAAACGTATATTCTATATTACGTGCTAGAATAGGTGTGAGCATGTATTTACAACTATAAGATATATTTGCTTAAATATTTGGTCTAATCTCCCTTAGCTTGAATGACCGCTTGAATTCACTTCGGCAAATTGTGTATACAGGCTTTTACGGTGCCTTGCTAATTTCTGTGTTCTTTCCAGGCTTTTTCGATATTTTCTTTTAAAAAGCTTAAATTGGGATTTGCGGATAAGTAAACAATATATTTAAGAGTGATGTTTAACACTTTGCACTACACATTCCTTGCTATAACGTTCCAAAGTATTCGTCTCACAAATTTGATAGATTCTATAACTAATTTGAGTCGTAACTTGTCATTCAATATGACCTGTGATTGATAAATTACAAATCTAACTAGCTCCTAATATAATTTTATACAAAGAACTTTCTTCATTCTCCAGCAGTAAAATGTTGATGCATCGTGGCTCATTGCAAACGCTTTTTCTTCATTGTTTCGTTTAAATGAGGTATTTTTGCAGGGTGGCGACATTTTAATCCAGCAGCGGATAATCAAGATCTCAAGATTCGCTCTGATGCTTTTATATTAAAGGAATGTAGAAGATATAAAAACTCTCTAAGGAAAGCTTGTCTATTTTGAAATTTGAACAATTTTTCTATCCTCTCTTTTGGTGATGTAGCCGGTAACTTCTTATAGACTGTTGATGTTGAGGAAAAATTTTCTTGATAAGAGTTGCAATTCTTGCCACTGTTTGGCGCGAAACTTTTCCTTTGAGAATACAAATCAATCTCTAATAAAATTTCTATTCTGTTTTTCTACTGTTTGTAATATCTTTTATTTTGCTCATCCAGCATAAGTCCGATATAAAAATATAAAGTATTAAATTAATATACCAGTAATGTAACTATGAGATACTAAACTAAAAACGATAAATACGTTACCACAAACATACCCTTGGAGGATTCCTGGAATGTAACGAGCATTGGTAAAGATTATGCGTTCAGTGAGGGATTAGCGTGTATATTATATATTGTAGTGTATTAACATATAGTCTGTGCATTAAAGAACTATGTACATTTATTTTTCCAGGAGGGTACAATAATATGTATTAAAAGTATATTATTCATCATTACCGTGACCTGGACTAATTTAATTACCAAATACTGTATATGTCTTTTACTTTTTATATGCTTTTATATTAATTGTCATTTTTGCTTTTTTAGTAAAAGAGAGAAGCGATTAGCGCGGGGCGTATGGAGGTTTAGTAAAGGATTTCACAGTTTATTCTTTATTAGGAGCCCATGTTCAATACCGTATTTACTTCTATGAATATGACAACTTAATTATCGAAATGTATATCTAGGATACAAATAAAAGATGGTGAAGGACTTTTATTACCTAGCTAAGTATTTATTCAAACATTATTAGAAGCAAGAAAATAAAAGATTGAAGTAACTTCGATCTTTGAACCTTTCCCGTTAAAAAAATCTAATTTAAAAGTTACTGTATCAAAAAATATTGAAATCTTAATTATATTATATAAAAAGTATACAATTTTGAACAGTTTTTCCGACAAAGAAGGATATTAAGAAACTAATACAACTTTATATTGATTAAGTCATATTTTTGCCTTTTAAGTATTCCTTCTTTATATAAAAACACAGCACACATATGTACATACATGTATATACCGTGCTTTCATATTAAAATGCTACAAACACCGTATCATATTATATTCGGGTCTAGATACCGAATGCCGATCAGAATGTAAAGTGGTGGGGCGCGAGTCAGTCGAATCACAACAACGACTGACTACAGATTACAGATTAAGTAATTGTTCGTGGTACTTGGCGGAAGGTCTATCACTGACTGTCCAACTTATTTACGTCCAAAAATTAATAAATTATAATTACTTTTAACTGTACAATTAGGTATTTTTACAATAAGTTTCGCATTGATCTAAAAGACGTTTTCTGATAAAACGTTTAAAAATTTAAAAAAAACTCTTGAAGAACCTAAAAAATAAAATAACTTCTCGGAACTTAAAAAATACCCTTTAAACAAAAAATAAATATAACTTGCCAAAACTTATAAAATACTTTTTAAATACAGAAAATAAATTCAATTATAATAATTAAATTCTCAAATGTCCCTCCTACTTGCGCTAAATAGTACCCCAATCTATTATAAAATTCATTTCGAACATTGGCCAGTACAAGAGGATTAATAATTTGGAATTGGTGTTCGATATTAACCCGTAATTCTTCCAAATTATTAGCCCTTTCGTCTTGATGCCCATATAACTTTGATTTTATGTAACCTCATAAAAAAAAGTCATTAGGGGCTAAGTCTGGTGACCTTGGTGGCCAGCGAATTGTAACACTATTAGATATAACTCTTTGGGGGAATATATTATTTAAATATTCATTCACAATTCTAGTTCCATGGGCCGGACAACCATCATGCTGGAACCATACGTTCTCTAAATTGGGATTAATAGTTCTCAAAGTAGGGACAATGTCGTTTCGAAGAAGATTCAAATATATTTTCCCATTTAAATTTCCTTCGATAAGGAATGGACCAATAATGTTATTCCCATAAATACCAGCCCAAACATTCAATTTTTCAGGATACTGTGTCCTCGTATTCAATTGTCGATACTCGTTTTCAATAGACCAATATCGAAGATTCGACGGATTGTATTTACCGTGCAACGGAAACGTGGATTCATCGGTAAACACGATAGTCTCAATGAAGTGTTCAATTGCATTTTAGATATAGTAATATTGGAATTTTCTTCGACCATTGCGCACACAATGACATTTCTTTATCGTTATTTATTCTCCGTATTTTATGACATTTACATCCCAAAATGCAACCCTCTGATTTAAACTTCTTAACTACTAATGATATTGTTGTTAATGCAGGAAAGGGACGATCTGTATACTTTTCAGAGAAAAGGCGCTGGATACGCCGTAAAGAATTGCCTTTCAAAGTCCATGTTATCATTTCAATTTTTTCTTCCAATGTATACATTATCAAAGTAATATAATTAAAAAAATATTTAAATTTAAAGGTCTTACCGTAACACACTTTCCCAAATGCAAACCACGAATGATCGTTAATACGATATCGATACGCCTACAGTCAAATTAGTGGTGGGGCTGCAGCTAGTACGATCAGTAGTCAGTTACAGTCGTGATTCAAATGACTCGCGCCTCACTACTTTACATTCTGATCGGTATTTGGCAGCTAGACCCGAATATAATGTGGTACAGTTTTCGTAGCGAGGTAAAATGAATGCACGGTATAACATGTAACTTGCTATCTGCATCCGGGCTTCCGGGTTGGAACCGCGTCGCTTGTATATCTGCCGACGTTTCGTACCCATTTGTATGGGACATCTTCAGGGTTCAACTACTCCACTGAAACTGGTGTAAGTCGATGGGGGACGGGTTTATATATGGGCAATGGGTCATGCGGTTGGGTAGTTTGGAGATGCAGGATTGCCAGGCGTTGTGTAGGGGATAGCCATCATCGCGGTTAAGGTTATTGAGGTGCTTAGAGATCTCTATAGTTTCACGGATTTTGTGACCATAGTAAAGGTTAGTGCGGGATAAGATCTTAGTCGAATTGAATTGAATATGGTTCCCGGTTTCCAGCCTATGCTCGACAAGTGCAGAACCGGCTATGCGCGGCAACCTAGTACAACGCTCATGTTCAGAAACACGAGTGCCGATAGACCGCTTTGTTTCACCAACATATACCCTGCCGCATGAGCAAGGAATCCTGTACACACCAGGTGATTCTAAAGAAACATGGTCTTTTACGGAAAAAGGGTCAGATAATTTGGAATAGGGCTTCGATGTTGTTTTTGAGAAGAATCCTACTGATGCGGTCAATAACATCTTGTATATAAGGTAGGTGGGCTTTAGAGAGGGGGAGAGATGATGTAAGCTGTGTATTAAGTTGTGGGATTTTGGGATTATGAATCTATGATTCGTTGAATATTATGTTTGGAAATGTTTGGAATTTTTGATAAAGAAATCACTATTGCCGGTGTATTCTCAAACCTTACACCGGCAATAGTGATTCCTTTATCAAAAATTCCAAAGTGTTGGTTCAGATACGTGGATGACACCTTCGTTATTTGGCCGCATGGTCGGGATTCCGTGAACAACTTCCTTGTTTTCTTAAATTCCCAACATGATTCCATAAGTTTCGCCATGGAGATTTAATCTGGATCCCTTTCTTTCCTTGACGTCTTGATGACTCGTCATCTGGATGGTTCACTAGAACATTCTGTTTACCGCAAACCCACACACACTAACCTTAATATTCAACGAACCATAGATCGACATCTTAATCCCAAAATCCCACAACTTAATACACAGCTTACATCATCTCTCCTTCTCTCTAAAGCCCACCTACCCTATATACAAGGTGCCATTAACCGCATCAGTAGGGTTCTTCTCAAAAACAACATCGAAACCATCTTCAAACCCCATTCCAAATTATCTGATCCTTTTTCCATAAAAGACCATGTTTCTTTAGAATCACCTGGTGTGTACAGGATTCCTTGCTCATGCGGCAGGGTATATGTTGGTGAAGCAAAACGGTCAATCGGCACTCGTGTTTCTGAACATGAACGTTGTACTAGGTTGCTGCGCATAGCCGGTTCTGTACTTGCCGAGCATAGGCTGGAAACCGGGCACCATATCCAATTCAATTCGACCAAGATCCTGTCCCGCACTAATCATTACTATAGTCGCAAAATCCGTGAAACCATAGAGATCTCTAAGCACTCCAATAACCTTAACCGCGATGATGGCTACCCCCTACACAACGCCTGGCAATCCTGCTTCTCCAAACTACCCAACCGCAACCGTAACGCTCCATTGACCCATGACCCATTACCCATATATAAACCCGTTCACCATCGACTTACACCAGTTTCAGCGCAGTAGTTGAAACCCTGAAGATGTCCCATACAAATGGGTACGAAACATCGGCATATATACAAGCGACGCGGTTCCAGCCCGGAAGCCCAGAAGCAGATAGCATGGACACGACCGCGGAAGTCTACGTACCAGATTAACATGTAACTTATTTCTTGAAATTGTTTATGTTACTTTATCTTGAATTGTCTCAATTAAGTATGCACAAAAATATGACATAAATTTTATAGACTAAATTGAAAGTGAAGGAAATAAAAAATGAGTTAATATGGAAGAATTCATTGTATAAATAATGAACAATTCCTAATAATATTTGAACGTCATACAAAAAGCGTGTGAAATTGTATACATAAATCAAAAGGTAAATATTGTAACGTATTGAAAAATATTATTACCATCACTTTTAATATAAAGTCGGTTTTTCAAGAAGAGTATATACATTATAATGTGAATAAAATAAACAAAGAAGCATCTGCAGTTTATATTCGCCTATTAGTTGTGCATATAAGTAGAATAGAGAAATAAATACATATGCAGAACACTTGGATATGAAATGTACTTAAATAAAATGAAATTTTATTATAGACATATAATTTCTTGAAATGATTAACTTTATGAATATAACAATGTTTATTTGTCAGATACACTGCATAATATACAATGCATATTTTTTAAGTAATGTGCAAGGTGAGAAATTTATTTTAAAAATTTTTCAATGTGCGCATATTACAAATTTCTTTATTATACGAGGGTTGTTCTTTTCCGCTGACTCTTACTAGTAGAGCATAATATTTGGCCATTAATTTTGCTTGATATTTTAGCCTAATTATTTACAAGCTTAAAAACAGCGGCAGTTGAAAAATATACTTAAGAATTTTTAAATTACAAGTTAATCCTAATTATTTGCACAATAAGTCAGAATTGGACAATGAACATTATTAAGCTATGATTTTCGTGCAATTTCAAACGCTTAAGGTGTGAGGTGAATTAAAGATAGCATTAAAAGAGCTGGGAATACACCCCAAATTTTTAATAGATAGCGATGACCATAGAAAAGACAACTGCAAGTGTCAAAACACGGGAAGGAGAGACTGAAGAATTTGAAATTGATAAAGGAATGAGACTTCAACTTGGCATTACACTACGTGCTACGGAAAATAAAGAAGGGCACGTTAAGAACTAGAGGAGGGCAGATAGTGGCGTATGCAGATGATATAGTGCCGATTACAAAAAGCAGAAAAATAATGATGGAAATACTTGAGGAATTAAGCACACACGGAAAAAAAATGGGAATAAGAATAAATGAAAATAAGATCAAATGATGAAATTTGGTAAGGAATACACCAAAACGAAGATCCAACTGGGAGAGTATATTATTGAGGAAGTAGATAGGTTTAGGTATTTGGGAGTGATGTTGGATGAAAGTGGGGAGAGAGAAATAGAGATCAAGGAGAAAATAGCAACAACAAATAGAGTAGTACAAGCAAATAAGAAGCTATTGAAGAGCAAAATATTAAGCAAAAGTTGTAGAATGGAAATATGTACATAGGACGATAATCCGACCAACTATGATGTATGCAGCGAAAACACTCAGCATGACGAAGAAACAGAAGGAAGATCTGAGAATAATGGAAAGAAAAATATTGAGAGTGATACTGGGACCAGTGAAAATAGGAGATACTGAATATAGAAGAAGAAGTAATCATGAGTTTTCACAGGAAATAGGAGAGAACATAGTGAAAAAAATTAAACAACAGAGAGCAAACGCAATGATATATGAGGTTATGGAATGGAGTCTGAGAAGAAGGAGGAGAGGGAGACCGAGGAGTACGTGGAAGCGAGAAGTGGAGGAGGATTTGAGAAGGGCCAGAACCAGTAATTGGAGGCAGTAAGTGGGGAATAGAGAACAATGGAGAGAAGTTTGTGAAAAGATATAGGCTGGAAAAGGAGGGTGATCTCCCCAGCATAAAACAGATCTAAAGAACCGAAAGGTGGCTTAACTCCTTCAGGAGTGTTACGCCATGATAATAATAATTTTTTTCAATTTGTCAATATATCGTCTTATTTAGTGTACATCATTATAGATGTTGGTACTTAGATATATTATTTCGAAAGAAAAGAAATAATCAGCTGCTTAGATCTTTAAAAATGAGTCGGCTTGAATAAGTTGTTTGAGAAAAAAATCAATCATTGAAATTAATGGACATGACTGGAGACAATGTTTTTAAGTTGGTTTTCGCATGCACTGTGAAAGGAAATACCTTAAGAAATTATAAATAAATGTGGCTTATCAAAAAGTTTTGAATTATTGTATTAGATTCATCAGAATTAGAACAATCATCGAAAAGGAGGTTTAGATCTACATACATACTTATTGTACATAAACATTCACAAATTTTCTGTAAAAAAAGCGTTTACCTTTAAATATATGTACACAAATGCTAATTTTAATTTTAAAAAGTTACCTAACTCTATAAAACCAGCTACTTTAAATACGTAATCGTTCTTAATATGATTTAGTTATTCATGACCCTCAATATACTAAGAAATTCCATATATAGATTATAAATATTGACAAAGAGAACAAAATATAATTAATTAATTACTACCATAAACACCACATCTAATAATATAATAAATATCTTTTTAACGTTATATGAAATACAAAACTTGTCAACATGCGTCATATTAACGAAATGGAGTATGCAAAACTCTAGCTAAGGTGTGTTTTACCCTTAAGCAGCTCCGCAGATCATGTAATTTGAGTACCCTGCTTACTTTCTATCATGCTAATTTTGTTTCTTGCATGAGATATGGTGTGGTACACTGGGGAATGTCGCCGGAGGTGGGTAGAGTGTTCCTTATGCAAAAACGGGCTCTGAGAATTATCTTTGGGTTGGGCTATAGGGATTCCTGCAGAGAACATTTTCGAAGTAACTCGATATTAACTATTTATGATTTTATATATTAGATCTTTATGCTTCGCTTTTAGGAACAAAAACGCTTTTTCGAGTGGCAATGTAAACCATAAATATAATACACGAACTGATAATTATTTATTACCTGCCTCACACGCAAAATCTATGTTCCAAAAAGGAACATATTTTATGGAATGTAAATTACACAATAACTTATCACTTTGTATTAGAAATATCACAAGCTTCTCTATTTTTAAAAGCAACCTTAAGCGATACCTGCTTACGATAAATTGTTGTTGTATAAATGACTCTATGTCCAAATTTATAACATCTTATAGACGTGTTTCTAGCATGAGTGTGTACGTAATATGTATTGATTGCTATTTTCTTATATGTACTGATACGAGTATGTACTGTATGCACATTGTTTTAGAAATAATGTGCATATGGTTGATTTAAAATTTAAAAAATTAGTTAATCAATGAAGGTAAATAGAATTATACCACATCATCAATTACCACATCGATGTTCGTATTCTGTATACATATTTCGACAACTAAGTTGTCATCATCAACTGATAACTAATTACAGTGCCGTACCTGGATCCACCGGTGTGTTTGACTTTCAACGGTTAAAATTTAGTGCGGCTTTATTCTGCGCGAGATTTATCACTTATCTGCTGATGATGACATTTAAAGCATCTTCAAAAAGGTTTAGACTTGAACTTAGTCTAAAAGTAGTAACTTCAGCTCAAAAAATGTATAAATAAAAATTTTATTATAAACTTTAAATTCAAATAATCTTGTCTTTGAATGTAAAAATTAAATCAAAATAATTAAAAAATAATCCTGTTCTCACTCATCATAATCATGGTTATCAATTTGATTCCTTGTCTGTCTTTTAGAATCAAAATAATAAATAACTCTAAACACGTTCGTTGTTTAGTACATGCATGGCCATCTACCGCCCAAAAAACACGTTCACAACTGGATGTTTGATAAAAATACAAAAAAGACAATTATAAAATTAAACACGTTCTCGAAAATATGTCTAGAATACTTGAAACCGCGTGGTCATCCACGACCTAGTTGATTTCTTATAAAATTAAAAATTTTAATGAAATTAAATTAACTATATTATTTTAAAATGTCATTAGTAGCTCTAATAAAGCATAATGGCCTGTAACATTTCAAATTACTGTAAAAACTTATATAATTACATTTATTTATTTACAAAACTTTTTCACTGAACTCCTCGAACTGCCAATGAATTCTCCTTAGATCGACTGTCTCTATATCTTTTGTACCTGAGCCATTAAATAAACCTCCTCTTGCAAATCAGCCCCATTGGCCACGTCACATTTTCATCGACCACATTATCGTTTCATTAAGTCTGCTTCCCCTTTTTAATTTTTTTTTTACTTTCCTTTTGATTTAAATTCTTTCGTGTATAACTGAATTTTCACATTAAATCTGTCATGTAGATGTCATGTTTTTTGAACAAAATTCATAAATAACTAATGTCATCTATCGGATATTTTCTTATTACAATTAGTTGTATCCATTTTAACTATTGTCTAACGAATCCTATATAATCGTTATTATTAACAATCTTGATCTTGGTTGACCTTGTAAATAACTAATCACTTACAAAATCATATAGAACTTGTATATTGATGAGTTTATTTCCAATTAGCAGTGTACCGCTTTTTTTTGGCAAACCAGTGACAAAATTTGTTACATATTAGCTGAAATTTCATACAGTGCCCGGTATAAAAAGCCATGAAAAGCGTACACTGATTTTATCGATACAAATTTGATGTATTCTAAGTGTATAACGTATAGACACAATTTTAACTACAATTCTCAAACAGATCAATTTAACAAAAAGATCTCGATTATCTATTCATAAAAGTTGTATGCTTTTTATAAACCGGGCATTCTGAGTGTTTAATTCTTTAACAAATAAATACCATCACTAACTGCGAGTTTATATATTTTAGAATTTTCCATTTAGACACTTATTCACCTTACTATAACATTCAAATCCAGTATAAATTCAGGATCATAGTTCTGAAGCACTACTAAGAAACAAGTTGTGAATTTCAAAGGAGTATATGCAATATACTTTGAATGACACAAATTATATTGCATATTAGCCAACATTTTATATTTATTTAATCCTTTAAAAAACAATTATTGGATTGGCTCAAGCAGTGCAAATTTGCCCATTTTTTAGATTTTCCATTTAAACATTTTATTTCCACTGCTGTACCTTTTAAATTGAATTTGAGAAGATATCACAAAATGGATGTCAGAATTAGAATATAACATTGTTTTCCTACAAGATAATTACGAGAACAAAATCTACAATATACAATGTGAACAGTAGACCGAACTATGATCTACGGAACAAGACAAGTGATACGGAATGTGCAGGAAATGTCGAAATCATTAACTATGAGAATTCAAAAGAGACGGAGAAAAATGGAGAAGAAATAATTAATGACTTCGCATTAGTCGACGCCGACTGAAACAAACCTTCTACCTAAAGAAAGGGCGAATAAAGTAATTTTCTCTCGAACAAAACTGCTGAAGTATCGCTAAGTTACATAATGTTCTTAACTTAAGGAAAAAAGAATTGGCAAAAAGTACAATGTTTAATTAAATAAATATATATACGCGAATTTGGTACCTAGACTTCCGCGGTCGTGGTCCATGCTATCTGCTTCTGGGTTTCCGGGCTGGAACCGCGTCACTAGTATATCTGCCGACGTTTCGTACCCATTTGTATGGGACATCTTCAGGGCTGAACTACTGCACTGAAACAGTTTCAGTGCAGTAGTTCAGCCCTGAAGATGTCCCATACAAATGGGTACGAAACGTCGGCAGATATACTAGTGACGCGGTTCCAGCCCGGAAGCCCAGAAGCAGATAATATATACGCGAATTATTTAAGTTTTAATGTTGGGCCTAAACATAGTAGGATAATTTCTTCTTTGGAAATATTGATAAGTTCGAAACACAATGCATTTCCGGTAACTTATCTGATGGGAATACAAATTGTGAGTGGTAAAAACGAATGATGTAATGATTAATTTAAAATCGTGTTCTCAATTTGGCATCGCTCAGTATACTGATCCAGTGCACGTATAACAAGTGGTCTGCGACGTGCTCCAAATTCATTCCCATTGAATTTAAAACTAATAGTACAAAGGGTACTAGGAAAGTTTTGCAATATGATACAAACAATGAATTGTAGGAAGCTGCTTGTTGCTCCATGTTGAGGCATGTTCATACGTGCATAGTGGCCGCCGCACTATGTCGATGGGCTCAGTTATTCATTAGCAGTGAGAATGTAAAATGCTTGCGATGGCATCGTGGTCACGAAATGAGATAAGGGCAGTTTTGTGTTATAATTTCGTGCGTGGTTTAAACATAGACCAGTGCTTCGAAGAAATTACTCTTGCACTAGGTGATGTTTGTCCACATCGCACAACGATATTCAGGTGATATAGAGAATTCCAAAAGGGAAATTTAACTGTGGAGGATGCTGAGAGGCCGGGAAGGCTACGAACGTTACTTAGGAAAACGTTACTACTGTCAGGACAATGCTTGGCGATGACAGATGAGTGACCTACCAACAGATAGAGGGTACTTCAGGCCTAAATGCACCAGCAATTTGTTCGATTCTGCATAATCAATTGCACGTGAAGAAAACTTTGTTCTCTCTGGGAGCCGCATCGACTGACTGAAGTGCAGATAACACGACGTGTGACTTGGTGCTGGGAGATGGTAAAAACGTTTAATAAGGGACAATCTCGGTATGTGAACAACATCATGACAGGTGACGAGACTTGGTTGTATTATTACGATGTGCCGACCAAAGCTTAAAACAAAGTTTGAGTCTTTGATGAGGAGGACACACCCGTAGTTGTCAGAAAATCCCGATCTGTAAAGAAGATAATGATAGCTGTATTTTTCAAATCGAGTGGAATTGTGGAACGCGTCGTGTTGTGCCTGCCTAAAGCCATTGGATCTATGAAGAACCTGCGGCCAAAGTCAAGAATGGACACCTGGTTCCTCCATCGCGATAATGTTCCAGCTCACCTCGTCAAAGCCTGCACCGAATATTTGATCACGACAGGATTGAAACTTCTCGAGCACCCTCCCTATAGTCCATATCTTGCTCCCTGCGACTTTGCACTGTTCCCGCATGTGAAAATGAAGCTAAAAGGTAGGCGGTTTTCTAGTGATGAGGACCTTCTGCGGGCTTGGGACAACGAGCGTGCTTTACTCCCTAGTGAAACTTGGCAGTACTGGTTTAAAGATTGGTTTCGGAGGATGGAGAAGTGTATTGAGTGTAGAGGAAATTACTTTGAGAAAATTAAATAAACAAAACTGTATTGCAAAACTTTCCTAGTACCCTTTGTACATGTATATTTACCAATTGCATCTCTTCCTTACAAAATAAATGTTCAAGGTCTAACACTTAACTCAATAACTTAAATACGATAAGGTATTTTCTTCACATATGGTAATTGGATGTAAGTTAACATAATAAAAACTTAAGCGCACAAATGTTATATATTCTCATTGATTGTGTTTTATAATAGTATACATATGTACAGTTTACACAAGCAGACTGAAAGTTTACATTAAAATGTGAAGATAATTTTAACGTTAGCAAATTTGAAATATTTAAAAGTATACGTTAGGAAATTCCTTGGAAAGCAGAAATAGGCATATAGCTTTAATTTTACGGTAATGTAAATATAAATGTTTTTAGTTTCCACCAAATCGAATACTTGTGATGTTCAGAACGTTTTTATAAGTACATTTCATATAGATACATGCACCCAGTTTCGATTTATAACAGTATACATCGAAATTTCATGTTTATTCGTTTTAGATGTTGAAAGATATCCACACACATTAATTTAAAATGTTATGTATATGTATGTATGTATTTGTCTGTCAAAATTATACGTATATTTAATAATATTTAAAAAATAAATCCCCTGTAATATATATTGTAGCATTTCATCCCATGTGCATAGAATTTTTTACTATTGTAATATATTTATTTTATAAAATTAAATTAACTTTCATAATTTATAAAATTATATTTATCTGTTATTTAATATTTACATTAAGAAATTAATTTCGGTTAATTAGTTGTTTACTCCTAAAAGATTCAGTTACTTTTGAGCATTAGTTAACATACAACGTATGTTATCGTAGATATAAAAATATTTTCTGTTGAACTGAATATCCTTTCGTGCAATTCACAAGCAGACAGATAGTAAAGGAAACGAGTCTACTACACATACTCTGTCGAAATATGATGGAAACAAGCTAGTAGTAAAAAAAGTAACTTCTTAATATCGAAAATTCTTGAAACAATGCATGTGATAGTGTAAAAAAAGCGTTGTTTGAAAAACGTCTGACTGTAAACATGTTTAAACAATGCGCGATATACATTTTGAATGAAGTGTTGACTATGCAGAATCTATAAAATAGGTACCACGACTGCTTAATGTTGATCAAAAATTAGTGCGAATGCAAGAATATCTTCAAAAAAACAACAGACTTTATGCACCGATTTATCACCATAGTGGATTTTCTCCTCTAAACATAGTTGGTTTATTTGCAGGAAAGGTAATAGTTTCCATTTTTTTGGATGCGAAAGGTGAAAGATATTCTTCTTGTTGATTATTTTCTAAAAGACCAAACCATCACAGGCATATATAACAGGAATCTCATAAACAAGCTAATCCAAAAAATTAATGAAAAGTGTTTTGGTTTAGTCAAGAAAAAATAACTTTCTACAAGCCAACACGCAGTCATACAAGTGTTGCGCTATGGCAAAAATTAACGAATTAGTTCTCGATTTGTTACTGCACCTCTCTTTTCTCTTGCAAGTTATATCGAGCGGATACATTGACAAATAGACGCAATTTCAAAACGCAGAGTTCTTCTCTTTATTTTCGTTCCACGGACTTTTCAGTCCACTCTCACAAAACAAATTTATCTGCATTTATATATATATATATATATATATATATATATAAATTTTTGAATGTATCATATTTGTAGATGGTCAGCAAATTCTTGTACAGTTTAATAGCTTGTTGTAATTTTAACTTATTACAACAACCACTAATTTTTGTATAAAAATTTTGGCTTAATCAACTAACTAAATATAACTCATACCAAGAAACGATAAAAATGTATATATGTACAATCTGTGGAAAAAGTAATGTCTTCCCTGGTCGCGGCTAAATTTCAATACTACCTTCTAAAGCGAATCATACATCCTCACTTTCAAACATGAACACTCCGCATTAATTGTACTTATATTTGAAAGCAGAAATGTACGTATCCGCCGTAGCAATTAATTGGTAGCATTTGTCTATGATGACAAAGGGGAGGCATTATTTCTACTTACACACTGTACATATGTAGGAAGGTGCCACACTGGAGTGAGGACTGTTTATACCGTGGGACAAAATGAATCGTGGCATACTGTACTAGTAAATGTCGTTATTCAACATGTACATTCGTTGTTCTATTTACAAAAACAAGTGTCTCTATAGGCAAAAAATTTTAAAAAGGAATTGGTTCATATTAACTTTAATACTTTTGGGGTTGTTTTTTTTATACGGCGAGCTATTTTATAATTTATTTTTGAATAGCAGCAAAATTTTGGCTTTTATTGCATATCGCAAACAATAATAAATATGCCTTGGACTACATTGTTTGTACCTTCGTATAGAAACTCAATTATATCTTGGAAGTTGTCCCTAGGTATGAATCTGTTTAGTAAAGATGCAACATAGCTTTTTTAATTAGTAAATAAAATGCAAAAAAATATTAGGTTCGTTTTTATGTTTGCTTAGCATGCATTTCTCATACTTTCGACAAACTTCATACCTTAGATAGCATAGTTCTTGTATGATACCAAATATTCTATAACAGAGACATTAATATAAAATCCCGAAAGGCCTTCATCAATTAACCGAAGTGACTTTAAAGTCATATGAAAAATCATTTGTTCGGAACTATGCACTTTCAATGGCAGTGTTTTTGGAGAAGACGAGTTGGTGGAGCTTTTATAACTAACAGGCCATTACAAGTAAACAATAGCAAAAAAACACTGCCAGTAATATCCCATCAGCAACTACATCAACTATAAATCAATGTCACTTAGCCATAGTCTCCAAAGTAATTTGCATTTCAAAACATTGATTTATTTTAATAAACTAAAATAAGCTATATATAAACATTGCTTAGTGAAAATAGTTCACAAATGTAAATGCGGAAATTAGTCTGGAGTAGTTCCTTAGATTATTAAATTTAATTACATATGCAATAGCTTGTTTAAGTGTCATTTAATAGAAAACGATTTTATTATTATGAGGTATAAACTATTTCCGACTGCGCGTATAGTAGTATTTATTTTATCGCGGACATAAAATGTGTGTAGTTTACATTGCTCAGAGAAGAGTATTTCAGTAACTATTAATGAATCAAAGAATATAATAAAATTTTATAAAACATTAATTAAGAAAAATTAAATGGTTAGAAATAGAAAACAAAGAATAGTAAGACTAGTAAAAATAGTAGTGAACCAGAAAAATAAGATTAAAAACAATTATAGTGGACTAAAAATAGCTATTATTTGGCGTTTGGTGGCTGAAAAGTTTAATATTTGCATGAATTTAGTTTGATATGTATAAAAAATATGCGTAATTATATTATTTTAAGGTGGCGCATCCTACACATCAAGATAAAGATTTAATTGACAGATCTTCAGATCACATTTTGTAAGTCTAGAGTAGACGAGGAGAATGATTTTACTAGACGATTAGGATTAGAATATTTGAAATATATATTATTTTTTGTGAAGTAAATGGCGAAGCAGCAGATGTACCTGAAGAGAAAACGATTAGTGTGGACAAACTTTAAATACAGAGTTTTCTACGTAGATGTTATTGGTTTATTTTTTCCAAATGGTGTCAGACAAAACGATGAAATTTAAAGCAAAAATTAATTGGGGTTAAATTTCTAAGGAAAAATTGACTACTAAATTAAATATTAAATTAATCCAAAAGTATGGATTACATCAACAGTATTTGAAAAAAGTAATTGCACGATGCGACAATAAACTCAATCGGCAAAAAAAATTCTATTACTTTTGACCAACTGTTCCGGTCACCAAAATATTCAGGAATCTAAAAACATTACGAGAATGGTGTTTCTCAGAAACAAGATATGTTGAAGACTATATTTTTAATTTCCATAGCTTAAGATTGCGCTTCTTAACGGACAATATCAAATTGTTTCGCACATGAAGGATTTAATTTACACGTTAGAGAAGCAGACTAATTTCGACTACAAAATTATACGAATGGGAAAAAACTGCTCTTATATCATTTCGTGACCACGATGCCATCGCAAGCACTTTACTAACTGAGCCCACCGACGTAGCGCGGTGGCTACTATGCGCGTATGAACATGCCTCAACATGCAGCAACAAGCAGCTTCCTTCGATTCATTGTTGCATCATTTTGCATAACTTTACTAGTACCCTTTGTAATAGTTATTCTTTAAACCAACATATTTATACACATAAAATGTATATTCACAATGTTCTTGTAAAAACCAGACCAATGACAGGTAAGTTAAATCTTATACGCTGTTGATATCATAACTACGAACAATAGCCTTTTCCAAAAAACTTGATATTGAAAATATTATTTTTCCAAATTCATTTCTCGTCCCTCAAAAAGAAAAACGAGCAAGTATGTTAATGAGATGCAACATATTAATAAAATATTAAGACTACATTTAAACAACTTTGTGTTTAAATAAATAATAAGTGGTCGCTTTCTATTATTATGTTTCATACCGTCATTACTCCTTTAATTACAGTACAAGAAAAGATATGGTTGATGGCGTATATAGTATAATGTTACCCATATTCTACAATACATTTGGTTAGAAAATGTTTCAAAGTCATGGAAAATATGAAAGGTAAATTATGAGTTTAGACCTGGTCATAATGTAATTTAAAACAACAGTGAATATACAATATGTACGCCAGATGTTATTCTAAAAAAATCGATCTAGTGATCTTTAAAGGATGGATTGATACTAGTACTAACTGGTACTTGGAATGCTTCGGTAGTGGTATATCAATGCTTTGTATTCTAAATACACATTTTTTATATTTGTATAAAAATGCATAGTATGGAGATTGACACAGTTAATAAATATTTTAGTTTTTTAAAAATTAGAATTTCTCAATAATAATGACTATTAATACAAAAGGTATCTACCTTATTTTTTGTATTTCTTCATTTTGTGATAGATGGCCATCGTTTTAATTTCTCAGTCAGTAATCAAGCAGATATTCATCATATTTATATTACCGAATTACTTTGAATTTAAACTGCGATAGGAATTTAGAATTAGAAAAAAATTAAACTGAAAATTACTTTATATTGAATTTAAACCGCACACTAATATTCCATATTAATAGTGTAAATAAAAAGTGCAGCTGACATTAAAAGTAATACAGTATATAAATGCCGTGAATTGTTTGGCTAATCATATATACATATGTATGTATAATGGATGATTCATTATGATTCACTACTTTCAATAGCGATTTTTTGACAGATAAACTTGCCCGATTTTATAATTAATTATTGTGTGAAATTTAATATGGAAAAACTCAACCCGGCACAGCGTCTACAAATTATTCAGCGGTATTACGAAAACCAGCGTTGCACGAGAAATGTGTTTCGTGCGTTTGAGCAACCTATAGTCTACGTAATTGGCTCACCGAACACACAATTCACTATACTATCGAAAAATTTGAAAGGCAATTTTGATTATTAGATAATAGGCGACCAAATAGACCACATCCAGCACGTAGTTAAGAAAATATAGCACACAATGTACACAATGATCGTGAAGAATCGATTTGACGTAGATCTCAACACCCTGGCTTGTCGTGTGCCACAACTTGGCGAATTTTACATAAGGATCTTGGTTTAAAGGCATACAAAATTCAACTTGTTCAAGAATTGAAAGTGGACTCTTGAAATGCTTGAAGAAGATCCACTGTTTTCGGTCAAAATTTCGTTCAGCGATGAGATCCATTTCTAGCTTAATGGCCACGTCACTAAGAATAATTTTCGTATTCGGCGTAAAGAGCAACCCAAAGAGGTTTAAGAGCTGCCATTACAACCAGACAAAACCACAGTTTGGTGTGGCTTATGGACAAGTGGAATCATCGGTCCATATTTCTTCACAAATGAAGACGGCAACAACGTAACTGTGAATGGTGCCCGTTATCGCGCCATGATAACGAACTATTTTCTGTCTGAAATTGAAACCCGTGATCTCGATGACCCCGCGAAAGCATGGTTTTATTGCGAGAACAATTTGGTGATCATTTAATTATGACGGGGGATTAAACCAGACGTCCCTTTTCGGTCTGCTTAATGTCAGAAAAAGAGGAACACTGTAATAAATCACATGCAGGTACTTATCGGTGGTGTCCGTGTTCCTTTTTCAATGTCATTCATCCAAGTTTAATTTAAACAATTTTAAAAATCTTGTGAAATGAACATACAGTGTACATTTTGGTTCTCAACAGTGTAGATTGCGTACGGAGTTTGTTTTCGTACAAGTATTTTTCGCCGTGGTTTACCAGGTGCGGGGTTATACATCAACCTTAGTAATTAAGTTAATCAACCACAGGCTCCATCAAATTCAACTATTAATTGTTGTTTTAACAATGTAATTGATGAATTCATACAAATACTATACAATATAAACACCTTTACAATAACATAATATATTTATACTAATCTTATGCTTTCAAATTATAAAGACATATGTACACTACCGGTAATATTTATTTGCCCACCCCAATTTTATGTGTTTCCTGAAATACGGATTATCAATTATAACACTGTACATATATATATATATATATATATATACACTAACAAGTCCCACTAACACTTATGTAAATGGCTTAAAAAGAAACATATGCACTTCACAATACTCTCATTTTGCTCTCACATTTAAAGAAGGCTCAGGGACTTTCTTCTTTAAACCTCTTTGTTAAATTTATGTTATCTGTAGCTGTGGCGCTCAAGTATCTAGAGAACAAGTCTGTTCTCATGTGTCTTGGTAAATCTTTTTGAAGTGGAACCACCAAAGTTTGCCGTTGTATTAATAACGCTGCAAAATAAGACCATATATCGGCATTCATCGGTAGTTTTTCTAATAGAGTTACGCTCTACGTCTTGTCAAGAAATCGTGAAAAAATAGAAACAGACGTACGCAGAGCATGTGTATTATGCACACGTGTGTCATGCATAATGCAGCTAAAATAGTGTTTTGACTTTTGACTTGAACTTGTCTTTCCTACGGTTCCAACATTGTTGTATTCCTTGTATTTTACCGCTGTTATTTGTTATTGTTCTAACAGCGAATTTATCATATTTATTTCATCATCAGTTTTTACATGTTATTTACAGGTTTGTAGGTTAAGTATATAGCACGTTATCGCATCTGACAGCAATATAAATATAGTATTTATTTTGACATCCTCACTTCCTTCCGACATCTTATTTCATACGAGTGTTCACATGATCGGAAAATATTCCTGATTTTACCTTTATTTAATCTTCAACTAGAGTAGCTCTGTGATCATCATGAACGTTTATGTTATTAATAAACTACGAGCATTCACGATGCATATTAGCAGAATTGTCACTGCGGGCGAAGAAGTGCAAGGGGTTTGGCCTGTAATGAATATAAATAAACTCACTCTTTGAAGCAGCATTTTCACTAATCAGACGTGCAAGTGAATAAAACTTGTTAAATATTTGCAGTATCAAATTTGTTTCAACGGTTTCTTCATGTAACTGTGTTCACCGTGAGGAATAAATGTTTATATATATAGAAAACGACGGTTAGGCATTTACTTAACGGATCTGTAGACCCATTATAACCTGCCCTTAAAAATGCAAGCGTTTACTTACATTTATTACTTGCTAAAAAAAGACAAAGTTGATTATTAATACTTCTTCAAGAAACCTCTTCATTTGCCACAACCGAATAATATTCCATTCAGATGGGCAATACGTGATACAAATTCAAAACAACGCTGGCCACTTTCTTCGTCGCTCAAGACTTGCATTCACTTTGAATTTTTCCCCAAAGTCAAATTAATCAGTGTTGTTTTTTTATAAACAGATTCTAAACAGTTACTTCAAGCAATTGCGATAAATGCATCAATATATTTTGGATTCATTAAATTTTAAAATCGCTCAACAAGCAGACTGTTTTAATGTCTACGCCAACGTGGAAAAGAGCAAATCAGAAAGAAACTTTATATAGACAAGGAAGATCATGTGTGAAATAAAATAAAAGTTTATTTATTTCGTTTTTCCTCTCTATTAAGAAAATTAGTCCCTAAACTTTTTGAATGCATTGTACACCCTTCCGTAGGCACTTTCGGCATTAAACTTATTTGAATCGTCAAAAGTAATGTCACCTCCTTGAAGCAAAATATCTCAAAACTACTTTTCGTATATGCTCGATTATTCTCGGCATTAACAGTCTTTATTGCGGATTTAGAAACATTGAGATATTTTCATTATTTCCTCTCTTGTAATAATTTACAAGAGAGGAAATAATGAAAATTGAAATTGAATATGTAATCATATTCAATTTCAATATTAGTTTCGAAGAGACTTTCTTCCAACTTATGCGCTATCTTTAATTATAACTCATATTAGTAAGAACTAAAAAATATGTTAGTGGTGCTTACTATTTGTTATATATTTATACTATTTTTCGAATAATAATTTTTGTTAATAATAGAGTAAAATATGTTGAAAATATCCATATAATAATGTGTTTCTTATTAAACCTCAAATATTTTCAAAACGGTTATAGATAGTTATAGTATATATATATTAGTTACATACATTATTATGGAATTAAAAACTACATACAAATATATAATACAGGCTGTTTTATTTATAAAATAACAAAATAGATATTACGAATTACGTATACGTGAACAGCTTAGATATCTGAAAATAATTCTAGTAGATGGGTATGATAGAATCTACAGCATAGTAGTTCATTTGAAACAATTTGTTATACATCGAATTTTTAAAAATTTGAACGGAACGAATCTCCATTACTTTTACGAGAAAGAGTCCTTTTTTCCACTGATACGTACTAAGTAAATTTATTTTTTTAAAATATCGTCTATTTATTTTTTGTTAATTGTTTATTATTTTGTTAGTTTTATTTTGATATATCATCTATCTATCTAATTTAATTTGTTATTATGCTTTTCGTAACGAAAATATTGTAATTGAAAATGTCTATATACTTCGAAATATATAAGTACTTTCACAAAGCAAAATTAAATGACATAAATCGAAAAGTTTAACATTTTTGTTTCTCTAGACAATTTATAAGTATTATTCTTACAATATTCAAATATGGAATGTCTTTCAACACATTTTTAAATTTCTATCTCGTAACATTAAATTACATATGTATTTAATTTAATTTCTCAACACCATTAAAATTTATTTTAGTATTGAAAGTAGAAGACAACTTGGAAATCTATATTCCTACACATTTACGTAACGCGTGTATATTTACAAGAAGTAGAGATCAAAATTCCATTTAATCTACGTGCAAGTTAATTAGTAATCTAAAAATAATGTAGCAGAAATATTAAGGAGCACAGTTTTTTCTGCTTTTTAGTTTCCTTAATAGTTTCAGATAATTCGTTAATGGTCTTTTCTAGTACTTTTTCGTAAAGTAATGACGTACGCACATATTTGTAAATATGATGTTTTTTTTTCATTTACATCTTAAATTGCCCAAATATCAATAAAATTTCGTGGTTTATTAAGTATACAAATAACAAAAATAAATGCATAAATAATTAATATTACAAAACGTAAATCTTTACACTTAATTATGATTTTATAAGTTTTATATGTAAGCTTTAACTATATCATAAGTCCCTATTTTAGCGATTTTAATGGAAATACTTCGGTGTTAAAAAACATATATATATATATATATATATATATATATATATATATATATATATATATAATACAGCAAAATATGTAGGCCAGATGTAATTTATATGTTAACTAATAACAAAAGAAAATACCATAAGAATTCCAACAAAATTAAATAAATTGCAAAAGTGATCAAGTGATACATCTTAAAAAATTTAATCACAACGTAAATAATGATAAGAATAATAATAATAACAAAAACGAAATCATGCTAGAGCCACCAAAAAAGCAGAATTTCAAATATTGAGAAACATATACTATTTATCCACATGTCTGCCAAAGAGCAGAAAGGATCCCGAAAAAATAACCAAGGATGCAAGTAACAAGTAGTAATAAACAATGCCATCATGACACAAGTACGGAAAGACAACGAGACATAATGTCTGCGATATAATGTACCAAAAACATTCAACCCCATCCTATACAAATGGCTAATAAAAATATTAGAAATATATAAAATCAATCCCCACATTCAAAAATTTTGTACACAGTTATACAGAAAATCAAATAGAAACAAGAATTTAAAATAAAACACCTCAATTTACAACATTCAATTAACCACTTACTCTACATGGACGACATAAAAATTTATGCTCCAAACAAAATACAAACGCATTCATTGCTTCATATAACATAACAATTTATGCAAGACACGTGCGCGCAAGTTGGAATAAATAAATGCTCCACAGAAAGAAAGGAAAACAACAAGATGAGACGGAAACAATATATGATGAAACACTTACAAATACCTGGGTTCCGAATGCAACACATGAATACATCAAACAACATCTTAAAAAGAAATACAAACACCATGAAAGCAATCAACATCTCGTCTACGCAATTCCTGTTTTGACATACTTATTTAGCATCATCGAATCGTCGAATACAGATTTAGAAAAACTAAACCAGCCGTCTCAATAGAACAAAATTAACAGAATGACGACTATACACTACATAGCGCACAAATAAAAAATCTAACAAAATACATATTTTTAAAATATTTTAAAAACAAGAACACCCCGCTATACCTTGCAATATTGCAAGCCTATAAACAAAATACCCCACTTAACTGATTATATATTTCTTACTTAACTGAGACATCGCTGAAGATGACACACGTATACACAAAGCCAATACGGAATAAAATAGGCAAGGAAAATTATCCATAATAGTCATAATATAATGGAAAGCCCACAGACACACAACTGTCGGACAAATGGTTGACATGGGAATAACTTTTATTTAAACAGAAGAATTCGCGATAGCCATTTAAGATAAAGTAATAGTAACTAGTGTGGCACTATTATTTTATCTTAATCTTAGATAAAACCCAAAATATATGTCAAAGATATCGCGACACATAATGACAACAATTTAATATTAAAAGAAAACGAAGAAATCGAAAAATACACTTGTTCGCAATAGAACTATGAATATATACAAACGAAACAAAATAACAATAGTACAAATTATTATAGCAGTTACTGGCATAAAAATATTCACATAACGGGTAAAAACAATATAACTTCCAACATATGCTCGCACCAACAGTAATAGCAAGAAAATGTATGCATTGAAGACATATGACTTAACTTAGATTCAACACATGTATAAACGTCATCACAGAGAGCAATTAAAGAATAATAATAATGATATATGGCCCACCAAATTACATGAACGAATTCCAGAATTTAGCGTAGAAATAATAAAAACTTATAAATAAAATCATCTCGCCCGACGCAAGCCGAACTCGTACCAGGCACGCTACTGTGTGCAGGCCAAACCGACCATCTTTAGTCATTACTTCAAGATATGTAGAATGTAGATGTATTTAGAAGTTCTTCTCTCCTCTTTTTAAAGGAAAATGTATTTGAATTTTCGCTATTTTCGATTTTAAATTGCTATAAAGAAATTAGGCTCAAAAGACTTGTTGACTCTAATTTCAAAGCTTTATATGAATCTCACTTAATACTTATTGAAATAATTCTTTCATTAATAAAATACATATACATATTACTACTAAAATCGAACATAGTGGATGTGGAGGTAAAATTAATATGGGAAGAATATTTTAAGGAATTATTAATTGATAACATAGATAAACCTACAGAAGAATATATAAAAAAGTACATTAAAATATAGCAATTTAGAAAGACTTCTACCGGTGACAACATAAATATAGAATTACTAAAATACAGAAGAAAAACTACAGGAAGAAACATATGAATTAATTAAAAAGAATATGAATTACAGAAAAAATTCCTGAAGACTGGAAAAAAGAAATAATAGTAACCACAATTCATAGAAAAGGTGACTAAACACCTGACCAGTTAGTAAGTAAGTACCAATATGGATTTAAAACAACTAATTTTAGCCCTGAACGAATTTAAAATACCACCGATGACTAATAACAATAACCATTAGAAATACATGAACTATTATGTAAATAGAAGGGAAGAAAACAATCTAATTAAATATTGACAAGGAGCTAGATTTAATCACTAAGGTTGATATATAACCCCTTTCCACATTAACTTTTGTAATTCTGTATACGCATTTCGACAACTAAGTTGTCATCATCAGCAGATAATTGCAAAGTACCGCACCTGGTAAACCACGGCGAAAAACACCTGTACGAAAACAACCTCCGTACGCGATCTATGTATACCGTTGAGAACCAAGATGTACACTCAGTGTGCATCTTGGTTCTAAACGGTATAGATAGATAGATAGATAGATAAAAGGTTTTCCAATAAGGACTTGACAACTTTTTTTCAAAATAAAATGCAGACTATTTGAGATATTTCAAAAACTTTATTATCGGGTTGAAGTACAATCAAAACATTTATGAATGGAACTCGACTTCGTTCATATGGCCACCGCGGGCACGTTTGCAGCGGTCGATTCGTTGGACCCAATTTTCGATGACTCGGCCACACAATTCGGTCGAAACGGCTGCTATTTCGCTTTCATGTTGGCTCTGAGCTCTTCCAACGTTGTCGCCTTGTTGGCAAAAAAAGTCTAGAGGCGTTAAATTACACGAGCGAGGCGGCCAATCGACTGGTCCATTTCTTGAGATAACACGCTCATCAAACTTACTCTTCAATAAATCGATTGTAACGTGTGCTGTGTGGCACCGTCCTGCTGAAACCACATGTTGTCCAAGTCCATATCTTCCAATTCAGGCCAAAAATAATCGGTAATCATGGCGCGATAACGATTACCATTCACAGTAACGTGACGATCATTATTGTCGACGAAAAAATATGGCCCTACGACGCCGCCGGCATGCTAACCGCACCAAACAGTTATTTTTTGTGGATGCAGTGGTGTTTCATGAATAACATGTGGATTTTCACCCGACCAATAACGCATATTTTGCTTATTGACGAACCCATTGAGCCAAAAATGAGCTTCGTCACTGAAAATGATTTTGCGATGAAATTGATCATCTTGGCGCATCTTTTCCAGAGCCCAATTGGAGAACGTACGTCGCTTCAAATGGTCCATCGGCTTCAATTCTTGAGGCAGCTTGATCTTGTATGGGTGTAAACCAAGATACTTGCGCAAAATTCGCCATAAAGTGGTCTGGGCGATGCCCAACTCTTGAGAACGCCGTGGAATTGACTGATTTGGATCATTTGCTACGGACGTTTCAACGGCAGCGTATTTTCGAACTTCGACCAACCCGTTGTCTTACTGGCACGGCAACATCACACAACGAATATGTAGACTCAAATTTTTGCACTAAACTTGTTACTGCCTGTCTACTAGGGCGAGAATTAGTATCGAAAATCGGAGTTAACGCTCTTAAAGTAGGGGTCACCGACTCCGAATTTCTGTAGTAGTTTTATAATTTGCAGACGTTGTTCGTTCGTGTACTTTACCACGATCAAAATGTTAAGTTTACTGAATAAATTGACAGTGACGGTTCAATGATTAGTGACAGGATGCGTTCACAAATTGGATTAAAATTTGTCAAGCCCCTACTGGAAAACCCTTTAGATAGATGAGAACCAAGATGTACACTGAGTGTACATCTTGGTTCTCAACGGTATAGATCGCGTACGGAGGTTGTTTTCGTACAGGCATTTTTCGCCGTGGTTTACCAGCTGCGACACCTTTCAATTATCTGCTGATAATGACAACTTAGTTGTTGAAATGCGTATACAGAATTACAAAATTTAATGTGGAAAGGGGTTATATATCAACCTTAGTGATTAAGTTAATCAACCACAGGCTCCATGAAATTCAACTTCAAGGAGCTAGATAGGGCGATGCTTTGTTTGCGCACATTTTTCAGCTTGTAGATAAAAAGAAATAAGCTGATAACAGGTAATATAATAAGGAAGCAAAGAAAACTAATGGAAATCCTAATAGAAACGGAAGAAGAAAGACAAAAAAAGAACTTGGAAATACACCGAGAAAAAAAATATGAGATACTGTGGCCAGGCAACGAATTCGAAAAGAACAATAATTTCGAATTCGAGGAAGTAAGTAAGATCAAATACCTAGGAAGCACAATAATAAATGATGGATGAATAAATGAAAAAAATATAAACTGCAAGCGGAGCCTACTGCGCAAACACAAAACCACTAACCAGTGAATCACTGAATACCAGAACGAAAATTACAATATATAAAACATCTAATAACTTATACAATGAAGGATGTCGCCGACGTAAGGAGACCAAGAAATATTAAGGGTTCTATAAGAATAAATCAAGAAATAGAAAACGTGGTGAAGAGGTGAAATTATAGCCAAATTGTAGTAAAAATCGATGAGGATAATATGGGTAAGTTCATGTTTGGAGAGTGAGTTCTAAAAGTAAAAAGCGAATAGCTACATCAAGAACAACGTGGCAGGATGAAGTAGGGCAGAATATAAAGAGATTGAGAATAACCAATTGGAAGGAAAAAATTGGCAATAGAATGGCATGGAATTACCCTATCTCACGCCTTTCTTCCTTAGAAAGAATAATAATGTCACACACATAATCAGTGGTGGAACAGAGGGTAATCCTCCCAAGAAAGTTATTGTAAGGGCTTCCAAAGAAGCGGCGATATATTCTATTAATGAGGAATGCCCTAGGAAAAGTGTCTTCGCAAAATTTTGCAAGACCCTGTCAAACATTGTTTAAGCAATATGCTTGTATGGTGTTATGTAGTAGTAGTAAGGTCTGGAAACTAATAAGGCAGACAAGCGTGTTTATTTAAATATTTTGTAATGCAATCTTGAACAAAAAGATGGCAAAATGTAATCGAAGAAAACAGGTAATATGTAATTGATTGATTTTCTTCATATTAACAAATGACCAATGAAAAACAGAAAACACGCCAT